>JAUZNJ010034933.1:0-12481 GCA_034780135.1 Jordanella pulchra
GCTTATGTAGTGGAGTCTCCTCTGATGAGCTGACGACCCACAGGTGTGTTGAGGGCTCCAGCCCAGGAGACCACTGCACACTCTGCTGGAGGAAAGATGGACAACAGGCTCCGGATCCCAACAGGATCCAATCCCCAGACTCCCATTTGAAAGTCATGCACGCAGAAGGAAAAATATCTCTGTATACTAAACCGTTAACCACAAAGGGTGAATCTGGCCTGAGTGATCAAGCGTCCACTGTACAAAAAGTCACAAATTACTACAGGGTAAAATATTGATGTTTTTATTTGCTAATAATCCAATTATAGCATATCTAACATCTATATAAACACTACTGAGGATAAACACAACATAAATGAAAATGTAATAAATGGAAAGAAAAAGGGGAAAAATATTTAAGAGTTAAAAGATTTAAGAGTCCATTCAAAGAGTCTCTAAGAAATGTCCTCTAAGACTTTTGAACAGACTCTTAAACCCACTTTTACTCTTTTATTGTTTAATTAATTGTGCTTATTTTTCATAGTGTTTAGTGTTTGTAGGGATTCTTAGCTAATACAGGCACCGTTGTTTAAATCCGTTGTCATTGGTGGTTATTTTATACAGTGAACAATTTAACACTTCGGCCAGATTTATCCTTTTTGGTTTACAGTTGAATGAATGGAGACATTTTTTTGGTTGGTAATGTTGTGACATTTTAATAATATTTTATATTATATATATTTTTTATTAATATTTTAAGTATCTACCCAGTTAGGGGTGGTAAATATGTTATTTACTCAGATATTATTTCAACTGTTATATATTGTTTTTAAACACACACCCTACTGGCTGCACGTTAGAACAATGTTGTGCTACTTGTGGAGTTATAGTTAATTAATATGTCATTGAAATTGAGGGTAAAATCAATATATTGTCATGTTGGGGTTTTTGAGCTGTCTAACCCACATGCAGAACACCAAAACAGAAGAGTGTTTTCAAGTTAAGATATTTATTGAGATGATGAGACTGGTTAGCAAGACCAAAGCCAGGTCCATGGGGAAACAAACCAGCAGGAAATGTCACTGGGAGAGAAAGCAGACTGGTGAGTTCACGGCAGGTGGGAAAACTCAGTGACAGAACGTTTCGGGTTATTCTTACTGTAGGAGGGAGTTGAAATGTCATCAGAGGGGGGTTCTGGTGTCCGGGGTCCTAGTATCCAGTGTGGGTCCAGAGGCAACGAAGGAGTGCGGTGGGAAACGGACAGGTCGGCTCAGATTGAACTGCGACTCCAGGAACGGTTGTGCTGCCAGTAGAAGGGCTTTGAAGATCCAGGTGAACGAGAGAAGGAACTGAGAGTTTGGGCATCCAGTGGGTAAACACCACGGCGTCACGAGGAAAGAAGCTAACAGAGAAAGCCAGGAGCAGACGGCAATCCAGACTTTCAGAGAGAACCATCAGATAGCAAACACTCGGCTCCGACTACTGGGCAGCAGCTCCTAAAGTACACTGGAGATGATGAGGGCTAATTGGAAACACCTGAGCTGCTGGAGGCCACACCGCAAATCCAACAGCCCCTGGCGCCATCTGGTGGAGAGAATGGGAAGGCGCACAGGAGAGAAACCCACACAGGAGGGACTATGAGTCCCAGATCATGACATATATGATCTTTAGTTAAATGGTTCTTAGCCTTTTACGCACGGAGAGCTCCTGGACCGGCTGTTAAAATCCAGGTGCCTTTCACCAATTTAGATTATGGTTATTAGTAGAGTTATTAACCATTAACCAATAAAAGGTCTCTGTTAATTTGTCTGTTACCCAAAAGGAATGACTTTGGCCTGAAAGATCAAGTTTTCACTGTATAAACTAAACACAAAAGACCAATAGTTAAAACAATGGTACTTTTACTTACTAACAATCACTAAAACTAACACACTACTGAAAATAAGCACAAGTAAATAAAAACAAATACAAAAGGGATAAATGGGATCTCAGAGTCCATTCAAAAGTCTGTGATTCAAGCTTTGAAATTTAATGCATTCAAAGTGTCCTTCAGAAATAGCAGATTAATGTGAAATAGACCATGATGCAGTCCAAACAACAAGGTTTCGTTTGGTTTGAAGTGGAAAATGAATAATGGCTCATAAATAAAATAACTGTAATAAAGCTGAAAGAGAAGGGGTTAGCTTAGCTGGATCTGCTCTGAACCAACAAAATGTTAGCTCACAACGTGGTAGCTTGAAGCTAAGGATGTTAGCCAATCAAATACAACATTCAGATTGTTACTTTTGTTTCTTTATCTTACCCATGTTTGAGCAAAAGTTTGGATTTACTTTGTTATATCCGTTTTTTTATGAATCAAATGTTTTTTTATCATTAATTCTATTTCACTTTGCGATGGTTAAAAAGCTGTTCATTCAAGCCTTTCTTTGCAGTGGCCAAATGCAGCTCAAATCTAAATAATAATGCAATGTAGATTGTTTAAAGTCAAGAAGCCCAAAAAATTGTAAGGGCCAAGAAGTCCGTGCAAAAACCGGCATTATTTCAGCACTCTATAAGTTCTGATTAAAATCCACTGATCATAAATTTAACCTGATAAACTCAACCTACCTTAAACTACCTAATCTATTATTCTTTAAATGGGGAGTGTAGGGCAAGCTTTCCCCGTATAAGATTAATTCTGTCTCTGTGAACTTCTTTGTAACCATTGCACTACTTTTGCATCCTTCTGCATCTCTTCAAGTGTTTTCATATTCATTCAGTGGTTTATAGCGTTTTTATCATACTGTGGTGATAAAAAGCACAAAGAAGATTCCTACATTCGATGATTAAAGATGTTATCTCCACCATTTGCTCTTCTTTCTCACCACTCTCAAGTTTGATGAATTGCTTGCTTGACATATAGCTCCTCAGATCCCATCTGGGTTGCACCCTGTAGCCAGACAGCTGAGTGTCATTAAAGTCTGAGATCATGAGAATACCAACAAGTTGTGTCATTAATATCGCTAAAAGGTCATGTGGAATATGCTGTTTGTTTGTTAGCAATCCAATACATTGCTTGGAAACTTTGGCTGCTGGGTTTTGATAGTGTAGCATATACTAAAAATATCCATCCATCGATCCATCTGTCAGTCCATCCATCTCCATAATATTTTCTATTCTGCCCTCCTGAGGATGACAAAATGGTGTCCTCAGGAGATTTAGCTCACTTCTGCTTTCAAAGTTTGTTTAGGATTATTATGATTAGTCATTTCGATGTGCATCAGGAAACATTAAGTTACATCTGTTGTGACCTTATATCTCTTAGTGTTTTTTATATTAAAGGATCAAATGACTTCCCATGAATGGAAGCACAGTGGTTTATGAATGTCTGATAGCCTTTAGCCAAAGTAACCATAGAGTAAAGTGGCTGAAGAGTGCAAGGGCCATGCTAATGTTTAAACTAACTGCAAATTTATCAACCTGTTAGGTTAATCGACTTCTCTAAATTTTCCTTAGGTGTGAGTGTGTGTGCGTGGTTGTACGTCTTTGTGTGTCTCTGTGTAGGCATGCGACAGACTGGCCATGTTGCCAGAGATAGGCAACAGTGACCCTTACAGAATAAATGGGGGAAGATGAATGGATGGATGGACTTGATCAGGTGCTTATTTTTAGTTGAGCACCTGTGAGCACCCAATGTACCAGTTTACTAGAGGTGTGGTCCGATATATATAGTTTCTTAACTTGCAGTCATTTTGCTACTTACAGCATTTTTCCTTTGGTGCGTTTTTGCATTTCATATGTATTTGCATCCCTCCGCCACCATCAAACTTCCTTTAGAAACATTTAGTGCACCATCAGGTTTCTTATGCATAACTTAATTTTGTGTTTGATTCTTATGTGAGTTTGCAAGGAGTTTGCACCCCTTGGTCTCTGTACTAAGTCATGCTACACATCAAATTTTTGAGTATTTAATTAAGTGGTGTCGATTGCTCTGTGTGAAGTAAGTTAACAAACTACTGTTGCTGTTCATATTTACATCGACAGTGTGCATAGGTGCCATTTTCACACTATGCGAGAGCCGCACCTAATGATGGAGTTTTCCTAGATGTCCAAAAAATCTTTTATGGCTTGGTGTATGTGCTGATTAAGCCTTGTGGACTGCAGTGATTAATGTGTAGGTACTATGGTAAATATGAATTATTCTTTAGAAGCAATGAAAACAATGTTCCAGTCCACTAAAACAAAAGACTGATAAAAAATAAAGTGATGGAACCAACCTTAACAATAACTCTAGTAACATTTCATGTGGAAAAGCTGATCTCGTAACTTGGTCAAAACTAACAGCAAAAAGCTTCCAATGTGTGGTTGAACCAATCCAGGCTGGATCAGTCCCAGTTTTGACCCAGTTTAAAATAACTCTCGTCCGGCTGGTTCTAACCTAAGCATTTCTGGAGCATCCAAAGTTTATTTTGTTGGGATAAGTTAAGATACAAACTCACATTAAAGACCTACTTATCAGGATCAAATCTAATTGGTGTTACTTTCATTGGTCTTCACACTTTACAAATGTCTTCCTTCCTTTCAATGACAGAGTCATTATGTGTGAAAATTAACTGAAGAACTATTCAGTTCAGACTGGAGGAAATAGCTAGTTATAAAGTTTTCAAGTGGATGGACAACATACTGTACAACAGATGCTCTACTTTTATTTCTCGAAAAAAACATCCCATTTCCATACATATACTTTACCTCTATTAGTCATATAAAGTTGAAAGACAATCAAGAAGGCCCAAAGTAAAAAATAATGACTCAGAAAGTTTTGTTATCTCTGCTGCATACAGAGTTAGGTTGGTTATACAGCAGCAGACCAGATGTTTGTTGAAGATGCCCCGCCCACATTCAGCCTCAGCTGCTTATACCAAAGCAACCCTGACACCAAGAGATCACCGAGAGATGGCTGTCAGCAGAAACCTTACTGAGCACAGAAAACAAAAGCTTAAGAGTATGAAAACTTTTGAATGTATCTACAAAGTAAGTTGGCTTAAGAGTTTTTTCTGAAGACACCACAAGTTGATAATAGAACATATTTTGGATCAAGTGATGAGTTTATTTTGAATAAGTGCTTGTGAGGGATAGCTCAAAGCAAGCACACAGTCAGTGCTCCCAGTGCACCAAGGCAGTGAGTGGATTAGCTGATGCTGGCAAAGAGCTGTCCCTGATGTTTGCCTGAACTAGCCCTAAAGGCCTCTATTCATTGGTCACATTAGTGCAGAAGCACTGGCTGTTTGATGCATTTAACAGGCAAACCGACCTTTAAAAGCTGATAAAACTGAGCCAGAACTGCTCTCTTTCTTACAAATATTCATGCACCACTGCATGAAACACAATTATTGATCAAATCCGGCAAATAACCACTGGAAGCAAATTAAAATAAATTTTAAGAAAATATCAACAAATGTTACTCTAAAAATGTTATGTCTCTGGTTAAATCTATTCTATTGTAAGCTCTGGATGTTTTCTGCATGGTGCGGTTTTCAAGTTTTATTAACAAGCAATAGTGCTGATAACATCTTGTACATTCAGTAAATCAAGCAGACAACAGACACATACCTGCCTGAAGTCGCAACAAACTAAAACCCATCACCAAGGGCAGATGCTCCAACGTGCAACAATAAACAGCTGTTCCTTATTGTCTGAGAGAACCTGAGGCAAGCGTTGCCCCTGAGCAGCTGGATTTCATTATATCAACAACACGTCATCCCCTCACCAAGAGAGGAAGCTTTCTTCATGAGTGGCTCTGAGGAGGGCTGGTTTTCACCGGCCATGAGCTGATTCCACATTGAGGAATTAAACCTTGATATATACTGGAATCCATTTTAGCTTTGATCCAACAGAACTGATCAAATATCCATAAACTTTGTGTTAGATGTCAGGTAATACAAATAATGTTGGTGTATTAATTAGCACTAACAGACTCATCAGATTTAAACTAAAGGAAAAGGATGAAATGTTGGCTTTAGAGCACAGAAGAGACTGAGGAAATCAGAGTAGTCAAAGTTTCCTTCTGATGCAGAACAGCATGTTTTTTTCATATATGCCATTTAGTGATGTAGATGAAGCAGATGAAGATGTCTAATGTATCCATTTTGTTTCAAATTGAATTTTCTGCTTAAAAGTTCACAAAAGCAATGTAATAAAAAAACAAATCTGACCACATATAACACAACAGATATAGTCTGATATTATTTTATTAAAATCAAAACGTAACATTTTTCTAATCACAGATATAAACCAGAATAATTGTGATGATTTTTAGCTCTTCATAAGTTTGTGAATAATTACGTTTGTTTCGCTTATGGAAAACTATGTAACACTGCTAATGATTGGCAGAGGTAGATAGAGAAAAAGTTATTCACTGCAATGAAACGGGCAAACCTGACTGTTAGAAACCAGAAGCCAAGCAGTCTCTGGCTGTCGTTTCTGGGTGATGAGGTGTCGTATAATTGAACAATAGAGGAAGGAGTGAATCCGCACACCAGCATTCACAAACAGCGCACTCTACAAACATACAGAACAAACACAAACAAGTTCTTCCAAAGTACAATATTATTTTAACAAAAATATTAAACAGATGAAAGGTTTCCATTACATTTCAGACTTCCTAAAATGCTTAGTTTATAGTAGCCTGCAGTTTGAGGTTAGCCACTGAATCCTTTATTTTACTTTCCTTCTCTCTTTGCTTCATCCAAGTGTGACAGATGTAAGATGTATGGCGGTACTCTGTGTGATCTAACCTTTTGTCTGGTGCTTAAAACTTTAGGTTTGAGATTTTTTCTTTTTTGATTGTACAGTGCAGGATATGTGAAAACAATAATGGCAGACGCTCTAAGAGTGGTACTTTCTGTTCTAATCAGGCATTGTGCAGGCCTCATTCAGTATCAAGAACAGGAGATCCGTAGCAGCTTCATGTTTTTATAATCACTGGTTTGTGGTGATTTGGGGGCTTTAAATGGACTCAGCTTGATGCCTTACAGCACTGAACTACTTATGATTCAGCACAGTCTCCATACCAGCCATATACTTTCATTTTATTGTGCTGAAGCTGATAAGTCATATTTTATTTCTAACTTGGCTGTGTTTTTTTTTTTGGTTTCTTTCTGTTGTTTTAAATGAAAAAGCAAAGAAATGTACTCAGTAAAAGGACATGTGCTCGGGGTTCTGCCTCGCGGGGTGAAATCCCGGTGCACGGGAGAAACGGATGCATCATGGAGCTATGTTCTCACCCTGACACTGCAGTTCCTTGTGTGTGTGAGAATGTTTTTGCACAATGGTTTATAAAATGAAAAGTAGTTGAATATAGTTGTGCTTATTCTGCTCTCTGAGGTTTTGACATAGATGTGACTTAAAATATGATAAAAGACGTGGTGCAAAATATGCAATAAATATGATCTTCTATTGGAAATTTCCCAACTGAAAATGGGTAAAAAATGCCTTGAAATACGTTTATATACCCTTTAATTTGAATAAGTAAATACGAGGATCTGGTAATGGACTGAGTATTTTCACTTTTATGATAAAATAATTAAATATTTTGCACTTAAAATACAAGACTGCAATTGTAATTGTCGTATTTGAAATGTCAGTTGCCTTTTTGCTTTGGCAAAGTGTCTCATTTGCAGAACAAAAGCACTTATTTCAAGAAAAGTTGACTTAAATTTCAAATTTTTGCAGTGTGTCTAGTTTTTGTACCTCTGAAATATCATCAACACGGGTTCTTACTATGCATTCTGTGAGATTTGAACTTAACATCAGGTGTCAGAAAGACGGGCACAGGATGGGAGAAAGTTTCTCTGTTCACACCTGGCAGAAACACAAAGCTATTTATAACTCAGGCCTTCACTCCTGTGTCCATAGGAAGTCATTTTAAAAGATAAAAAGAAAATAAAACTACCACACCACATGTTGTTACTTACATGAAATGAATCTTGATTTAGGGGATTTAAACTCTGCAAACTGAACTGAACAAACTGAAAGATGCTGCCACCTTTTATAAAGCTAGCTTACCTGTCTCACTATTGCCCTGTGTGTTTTTGACCTCTCTCGCTCCTCCATGTACTTCCTTTGCTTTGTTTTAATCATCATAACCTGTTGCCTTTCATTTCATCCTCAATACCTGCACTCAGCTTTGTCATTGGTTTGAACGTGGGTCAGACTTGCCTTTGTCACTGTGATCACTGCAGAAAGGCTGCATCATCACAAAGCCACTGAGTCATAGCCATGTCCTCTGCTCTGACACCTGCCTCCCAAGGATGTTCTTCAACCTAGCTCAGACTTTTTTCTGACAATAAAGGTTTCAGTTTTTAATGTCACAATGAGTTATATCAAGAAGACGGTGAGAAGAAATTCTCTGAAATGGTATTATCCACCTTAATCCTGGCCATGCTGCCGTAGAACTGCTTCAGCCAGCTGCCTCTACTAGGACACTGAAAGTTGTAGTGGTTTGCTTTGGTACCCAATGCAGGCAGCTGTACACATGAAGTAATTTGTTTGTGTTTTAGTTAAAACTCATTCTTTTTTCTCTTTTATGATGTAGTAGCAGTAGTTGTAAAGAGTTAATGCAACTGTTGATTTACTTGTTTTGGCAGTGAAAGTTAAACATCCTTAATAGGAAGACCAATAGTAACATATTCAATTGTTCAACCTTATATCAAATAATGAATTCAGTGCTTTATTCAGACTGTTGTGTGAACAATTCACAAGGTGTAAGTTTTAGGGGGATGGGGGGAACATTCCTGGCAGCCCCCTGTGGTTACATGTTCATTCAGCCGTTTTCTGCTGCTCCTTTATCAGAAGACGCTTAACCTCAGCTGGCATGTTCTATATACACCCACAAGGAAACAGTATCTGCAATCAGTGAATTATTTTTCCTTGTCTAACAGACCAGACTTCAAGAATAATGTGGCTTAATAAACCAACTTTGAAGTTACCACAGAAAGCCTGGCGAGTTTTCCCATTTCACTAGTAAACCGAGGAGGACAATGCTCAGCCCACTGCTTGGGCTGGTATCCACACCAGAACAAACAACCAGCTTCTGAGGAGGATTAGTGGCCCTCCTGAGAGTAGATCAGCTTGTACTGCAGATTTAAGAAATGATATGCTCACATGCTTTGATAATTGTTAATACTGCTTTAGTGAAAGACTTATCAGTATTTTCATTCTCAACAAATTAAAGAAGTAGAAGTTTGCAACAAAATGAAGGGATTAAAGACAGAATCGTGGAGTTAATGAGTAAGTTGAATCAGACTTAGATTAATAGACTGCAGCAGGATGTTTCCAGTGTGATCAGAAATCAGCTGATGTTTTGAAAATCATTGCATTAAACAGAATAGGATTTCTTAATTAATTAGTTAAAATAATTCAAATCTCTTCAGACAAATAAACTTTAACAGACTTCCAGTATGTCCCAAAATATTGATAGTCATATCAGAAAAAGTATTAAGTTTAGATATTCTTTTTTAAATATAATGTATCAAAGTTTTCCCCCTGACTAAAGAAGTTTTATGGTTTTAAAGTGACCCAGTCAGAGTCCTGAATGAACTGGATCACTGTGACTGGAGGGAAGGATTAGGCCTCAAACTTTAACCACAGAGTTACTGAAGAAAACAAAAACTGCTCAACATTTATACAAAGATAGATTGTTTTGAAGCTACTAGAATTTATTTCCTTGAATATTGAGGAGGATCAACTGATTCTGACTCCCCATCTTATATAGAAAGCAATAAACTGGATATTTTCTTGAAATGCACGCTTCTTTTACATCATTTCTTTACCTTTTCCTTCTGCATATTGGACACATTTAAACCAGCGAGGCATAACAATTATTTTAGGCTTTATTGTACCTGTTTAGAGTGGGAGGATTCGTGAAAGGCTCCATTTTTACTTTTGCTTTGGACATAAACTGGGATAAAAACCTAAATGTTAGCCTTACTTTTTCTATTAAGGAGCAAGCGCACATACCAGAGGACAGAGACCGTCTGATCATGTTCGGTCATCCTCAATCACAGCTAAATTTGTGTCCTCTCAAGCAAGGGCATCATGATGGAAGAGAAGAGAAATAGCATGTGACACCAAACTCTGTTTTCTTAGCATACTAAAAATGTTTGTGACCAAGAGTTACCCAAGTGTCTTTGCTCAATTTATTTATTTTTTTACACTCACTAAGAAGCATTTACCAAATGCACTCTAAAAATAGTGATTGCTTCCTGGAAATGACCTGCTTATCATCTCTTACTGAGAGGTGAACAGCCTGAAGAGCAGTTGTAGATATTTCACCTGAGTTGCTGAAAGTGAGCATCACCCAAATCGCTGCTGTGCCTTGACTTTTTGAACAAGGAAGAGAATTGTTTGAACTTGCGGTGTTTTTTAAAAAAGCAGACAGAATGCTGCTTTTTCTTGACATTCCATTAGAGAGACTGGATGCAGCTCCTCACACGGGGAGCTGAGGCTGCAACAGGAGGAGGAGGAATGAATGCAGAGTTGGCCTGAGTCACACTGCCATCTACTGACCACTGGGATATCAACAGGTTCCTCCGTGATGATGAGCTTACACACACAAATAGATGTGATTGTTAAGACAGTCGTGTTCAGTCATTAGATCCTACATGTACTCAGGAGGGAACCCAGCTGCAGATATATCACCAATGTTCAGCTAAATCCCTGGATCTGCATCTGAGCTGAACATCTTCACATGTATTGGGTGTGTCTAACCCCAGGACTGTGTTCTAGCTCAGAAACTCTCTCATGTGCAGGAGGAATATCAACTGGCCGTGCAGAGACAGCCCAGCGCCTGCAGCTTAAGCCTAATAAATTGTAGAACTAATTCATCCCCAGTTCAATTTAACTGCAGAAGTAATATACGTGCCTTGAAGAGGCTGAAGGCTATGCAGAGTCAGTGCAGCTCATAGTGAGAAATATTTGCGTATGTTGCCCCTGGTAAGAGAAACTAGGTCACATCATGTAGACGGTACTACTGGGGGACAAAGACAATGCATTTTTCATTGTTCACTGAACACTGGGATCGTTTGTTATTATGTAGAAAAGCCAAACAGAGGCACATGGTTTGATACACTTGGCTGTGCTCCTTCACAGGGAACAAAAAAACGGGAGGCTGATGAATTGATTAACTCAGTAAACACTGGATCTGTGCCATGGCCCGGGTTACCCTCAGACAAAGGGATTTTCCACAAATCTAATCGATGTTTTTGATGAGCACAATTTCCTTTAAAGAAAAACACATTTCCTCAGTTACATAAACAATGACATGTATTTGCATAAAATACTGAGGTGGTAACTGACTAGTTGATATAATGTTAAAAGAAGAGGTGACGGGTCGAGAAATGAAGCAGTTTTTGTTTTGTAAGACCTTGAACAACCTGACAACATATGGAGGAAAGGTTGCTAATTTAAAGATAGAGTATAAAAGAGGAAACACCCCTGAATGCCACAGTTTCAGAAACCATCACAACCTGGTGACATCTGTGTAAAGCTGATGTGGTTTTAAACGCAGATATTTTATCCATCCGTTACAAGAAGGCCTATAAAAAGAAGATAGATTTAGAGCTGCTGTTGAAGCGGTGGGAACCATAAGTCTGAGCAATGTTACTCAAATACCTTTGTTCTATTAAAATGCTGCACCCAACAAATCTTTACGGGAATTTAAACTTTGGACCTTTGATTCCGATATAAATTGGAGGATGGGCATTATAAGCCTATTGCTTCTGCCAATACACCCTTTTCAGACATAAGGACATATACTGTAATTTAATGCATACACGTGTGTCTGAAATCTGTTTCAAGCCATCAGCAGTTTGACTGAGCTTCTTTTTCAGCACCCCACACTGGCTTTGCACAATCAAACAACTTTTAATATAAGACCAAGATTTCAGAAAATTCAAGATCAATTTAGCTAGTTTCAACCTAATTAACAACTTCTAGTTTTAAGTTTCTCTCTAATTGCAGTTGCTTTTAATACTTGCAGCATTTTCCCTTTGCATGTGTGCTTTGTGTTTGGCCTAAATTTTGTGTTTTGCAGAGAGTTTTTTTTTGTATTTCACATGTGTTTGCATCCCTCTGCAACCATATAACCTTCTTTTGAAACATTCAACGTATGTATTTACATACAAACATAGATACATACATTCTGTTTCGGAAAACATGTTTCATATAAAATACTAATTTTTGAAAACCTTGGCCTACTATAAAAACCTTAAACCTGACCTGAAATAGAATAGAGATAGAATGAAGCAGAATCATGAAAGTGGTCCCTATGTCCTCCAGCAGTCTAAGCCTATAGCAGCATAACTATAAAGAAATAACCTGAGCCACTCTAACTATCAGCTTTATTAAAAAACGAAACTTTGAAGCCTAGCCCTAAAGTAGACAGGGTCTCTGCCTCACAGACTAAAACTGGTAGTTGGTTCCACAGGAAAGGAGCCTGATAGCTGAAAGATCTGCCTCCCATTCT
>JAUZNJ010034934.1:0-12481 GCA_034780135.1 Jordanella pulchra
TTCATTGGCTTCCTGTTAAATCTAGAATAGAATTTAAAATCCTCCTTCTCACTTATAAAGCCCTAAATAACCAAGCTGCTCACTGTGGAAGTTACTCCATGGAATGGGTTGGTGGGGATGTGACTTCTGATTGGATTATAGTTGGGTGTGGTTAACGCTGTGTGGGTGGAGCTGAAACCGTTGAAGCTGCTTCAGCTCCACCCATCTAGAAGCGTCCTGCAGCGAGCACCAATAGAAATAGTTTCTCTTCCGTCTTGAGGATCATCAACATGTTTTCGGGGTCTTTGTGTTCTTCTGCATCAGCAGGACATCTTCATCCTGGTCTCTCTTCCTGAGGACTGAGACTGACGCACTGCGGCCGGCTGAACCGTAGATGTTCTGGGGTTTCCTGGACGAGTCACTCGTGATCTGAAGTAATTCTGGTCTGCCTCTCCTGGCGATGTTCTCCACTGCTACATGTGTGGATCACGGTTCTAACTGTGGTTCTCTAGAACCTAAACCAGGAGTGTTATATTCCAGTTCCTTAGGGCCGATATGCTGCAACATTTAGATGCGCCTTTGGTTCAACACAGCTGTTGATCAAGTACTGAGATGATTGAGAGCATTCAGGAAGAACTGAATCCATACTGAGGGCGTAACTCAGCCGTTTGATTCAGGTGTATTGGACCAAGGGTGAACCTAAAAGCTGCAGGATAGCGGCCCTCAACAAGTGGAATTGCTCACCCTGACCTAAACCCTAAACAAAGAGTTGGACACTTTTTCCAGAATCATGACTATTTTCCCCTGATGTTCTTAACGTTTTGAAGGCTGAGACATTAGCCGGAGGATATATTTGGCTGAAATATTTAATTTCTGTTTAAATTCAGACCTGTGTAACATCATTTTTATTATGCTAAGGGAGGAAGCAACAAACAATATAGGCCTAAAAATATCGGCAGGACATCAGGAACTGGTTAGATGATGTCAGAATAATTAGGATCAACATTGGCCATAAAACCCCTGAACTGGTGGATCTTTTTAACATATCTAGTATTATTAGGCCTGGATGTTCCCTGTGAAGAGCAGCTCTGCTTTCTACAGAAGTAGTTCGATTAAAAGGCCTTCAGGATTTAACCAGGAGGACGTTTGCTTTATGTCTCAGTTCTGTGTTCGGTTAGATTCATGAATGAAATAAAAAGAATTTATTCCCACTCAGCTTATTTAGTATCAGTCTTTGTTTGATGACCTGAAACGTTTGGATGCAACAGAACTGAGCAGGCAAATACTGGGACTCCTGCTAACCTCTGTTAGGACTCATCATCAGGATCCTGTGGACCATCCTCTCCACTGGGCCCAGTTTCTTCTTCCTCAGGTTGGGGCCATTGGGGCCCCTCAGGGCCAACATCCGGCGCTTTCCGTCACACTTGAGGTCGGCCCACTTCTTCATGATCTGACGAACCTGTGAAACCACGAGAAGTCAGAAATCCTTTGAATGGATGAACTCCAGCTCATTCAAGGTGAGGAAGCCCGGCGGACCTCTCTGTGGTTCTCTCCCAAACCGTTGATCTGATCCGTGATTTCTGCCCACTTCTGTTTCTTCACATCCACCGACACGCCGCAGTTAAACTTCTCTGGAAGGAAAACATTCAAATCGGACATTTTTCACATAAACAATCAGGACAATGGGCCTCTAGTCCACTTCCTATCCTCCATCCTTCTGTGCCTGCTGTTCAGAACACGACCCGGTATCCTTCCCCAGTGTCAAGGTTCTGGGTCACAATTGAACCACAGAAATCAGAGGCTTCATCTTCATCACTTTCAGTGTGATCAACAATTCAGGTGGATCAAAACCAAGAGGAGGACACAAACCAGGTAGGAAGGAAGGGAACAAGGAAGGAAAGCCCATAAATTGGATGCCATTCGTAAACAGATTTAAGTATTTCCTGAATCTTATTCCTTCATATTCATCCAGACCCAAACACACATTTCATACTTTCCAACCTTGGATTTGATCCCAAACTTTACTTAATTGGGACTGACCAACATAAAATAGAGCACAGCGGTGAAGATGGAGTAAAATGGCCGCTCGCCTGACATGAAAGGCTGTGCAAGAACGGCACGGATCACAGAAGGAGCCAAGAGCCCCACAGCAGCTCTGGAGGAGCAGCAGGGATCCACGACTCAGGTGGGATGTTCTGTAGAAAGAACAACAGTTTGATCTTTATGGAAGTAAAGCAAGAAGAAAACCAGGAGTCCAGTTTGCAGCCCGTCTCAGGCCATGAGACAGCAGCAAACTAAATCCTCTCAGTGCGACACGGTTGTGGCAGCATCATGCAGTGGGAAAAGGAAGCTGGATGGAGCCAAGTCCAGGACAAGACTACATACAGAGGCTGCAAATGACCTGAGACTGGGGGGAGGGTACAAGGGATGGGTTGGGTGTGTTAGAATGGCCTAGTCAAAGTCCAGACATGAACTGAAGCCTATGGCATGGAAACTGATGGGATGGAGAAAACCTTTACATCTGTTGATGTTTAAAGCTCATGAACTCTAAATTATTTAATATTCTACAAAGTTCTGACCTGGATTCAGATGTAGATCAGTAAAAACATTATTATTTTGTTTTAGGTTTCATCTTTTCTGGAATCCCATCAGAATATTATGTAGAAATTTGAACTCAAGGAAAAGAACAAACTGTGTCTCTGGCTGAAAGGAAAGAGCAATAATTCAGGAACATTTTCATAGTTAAATAAAACGGAAGGAGCCAGACTTTCTCAGAGAACCACATAAAGCCCAGAGAAGTTCTGATCCAGTTTGACAGAGAAGTGGAGACGGAGATCCTGTTTCACATTCAGAACGTCTGGACTTAGAACGGGTCCACTCACTGAGGAGGATGTGTCGGTTCCTCTTCACCTCGTCTAGCAGCATCTTCACCTCCGTGTACGAGAACCTGGGTTTGGGTTTTAACCCTTCCTTTACTCCTCCCTGCAAAAACTCTTCGTCCTCCTCCCCCCACACCACCCCCCCGCCGCCCGGCTCTCTCATCGTACTTCTTTCTGGAGAGTCCATCTGAACGCCGTTCAGCACCGAGTCCAGGTTCTACTTGGACCTGCAGTGAGGAATGAGGGGTGGGAGAAAGAGAACAGAAGGTCATCCTTATGAGTTCACAGAACCAAACCAGAACCACCTCATGACACCAGGGAGCATCCAGGGAACCGACCCAGGACTCAATGCTACGACCGCATTACCAATCGTTCCAGGGAGTCTTAGAGGTGCTTCACATCAGCAGTGGACCGTGGACACGTTTTGTACCAAAGCGAGTCTTATCTGATGTCTGAAGGCCTAAATAATGAGCCAACCTTTGAGCTAACTGTTGGGTCGGCTCAAGCTGTAATTATTCCTCAGGTTAAAACCATTTGTTGTGGCTCCCTGTGTTAATGCCCACATTTAGCACATAAGCTTTACTTCCTACTGAGTAAACAAACTTCACCATAAACAATCCTTTGTTTGTAAACAATCATCTCTAAGTGCTGCTGACTTCCTACAAACAAAAACAAACTATTAGTATTATGGCTTTAGACTTTTAAGAGGTTCAATAATTATCATGTTATGCATTAATAGTGCATTAATTAAAAGTTTAGAGTCAGATCTGTATTTGCTATTTGATGCAAGAGACGAGTAACAAGGGTTAATAAAAGTATAGGAACTGAATGGATGTTTAATGGCTTTAATAGCCGAGCAGCAAGAGATGTGGTCAATATTAGGTTTCTAATTCATCTCACTGCACACTGATGTTGCGCAGTTAGCAGCTCTGTTCAGAAAGCAGCGTCTCTTCACATCCACAGACACTGCTGCACGCCGCCCATCTTTGGAGGAAGCAGAGCACCAAACACACACACAGGGGCTACCCTCGCAGCTGCAAGGTCAAACTACGAAAATGCAAACTTCCACAGCCAATGACATCCTCCTGGAGTCCATGTGGTTGTGGTGAAACAAGTGTCCACGTCTCTGAGAGCAGGCCAAGTTTTCCACACCACAGTCCATCCCACATAGATCACAGCAGTCCACAGATCAACAACCACTATGATCAACGATGTGGAAAGAAATGGCCGCCAGTCTAGGATGAAACAGGAGGAGTTTCAATGATGGAAGCAGCTGTTTACTACTTGTTGTAGCTTTGAAGCTTCCTCTGCTCATTAGAGTCTAACAAAGCAAAGTCTGGATGTCATGTTTAATATTACAACAATCATGGTGAACACATCTAGGACCTCAGATCTGTTGGAAACAGTTTTGATTAATCAATTAATAGCAAAGGAAAGTTTTAAATAAATTTAAACCAGTGAAGCTAAAACTGAACTTCCTGAGTAAGTCTGGTCAGAAAATATTCAGACAAAAAAAGTTTATTTTTACCCCAAAAGCAAATTTTTGTATGTTTCTACATTTATGGTGTAATAACTTCTGTGAACCGGTGTCTCTTTCAGCTAATAGCTCCGGTTAACAATTGATTACTAAATAAGTTGAAGACTATTTTAGGCTCATGTCGATGACAGGTGATGAGCAGCAAACCTTGTTTAACCTCCCGTCACATTTTGTTGCCCTTTTTAAACAACAATCAATAAATCCCCATCAGTTTATTTTCATTTTCTCTCAGTCAGCCATTATATCAGAAAGATAAATTACATCTCATACAGTTTTTTATTAGCATCGCACAATCAATTATTTATTAAATGTAAAGTTTAAACAAGAAAAAAGGCTTTCATTATAATCAGCAGCCCCTATTATACATTTATTGTCCACTTAATGACGACATGGAGGAAACGAAGCAGATTGATGCTTCGACTCGTGAGACGAGAAACCGGGTGGAAATCCTCTGGCTTTATCTCACCATCATTAGTGAAGATAAGTTGGACTTTTTAAAACAAGCTGAGACAAATAATGAGCCCACTATGGAAATGCACACGAATAATCAAGGTTAAGTTTGATAATCAGGCCCACTTACAGTTAGACAGTGTTTATCTGCTATGGAAGCTGTTCTATGCAGACATGTTTGATCAGGTTTACAGGAGAAAAAGCACCAGCGCTCTATTTAATATGTAGTTCATTATCGTTTTATCTATTCCAATCATGATTCAAACAAGCAATAAAAAAAATAAAGGCCTTACCCAGGAGGCAGTTAAAATTTTAAAAGACACAAAAAGAATTAACAAAAAAAGGAAACAAAACACAAAGAGCTTTTTTTAAGCCTCCAAGTAATTTTCTCTAATCCAATAACTGATAGAAGTGACCCAAGACCAGGATCTAACAGTGTTTGGAGAAACACCAGTAATTACTTTCCACATGTCGGAACGATGGCTAATATCTAACGCAGGGGGGGCTGCTACAACTCCATCGACTTTTATAGGTGCAGCCGCTCTGCTGTGGGAGAGGACTGAACTCAGTTTATGTATTCCTGATGAGGGTCCGCCAAATTAAGGGCCGTCCCAAACCACCCAGTGAGTAGGGTGAGTGGACTGTTCATCCATTAAATAGTGAGTCTACATTAGTGCCGGCTAACCGGTGTAACGGCAGACTAATGGCTGAGGAAACACGTGCATTCAGATAGAAGTTCTGCTGGTTTGGGCCGGACGATATGGCCGAAATTAATATCAAGACACATTTCTAAATTTTGGGCGATAGGATATAATTTCTATATCGATGTGGAAAAAATAAAAGCAGACAGACAAGAATGCCCACAACAGATGTCTATACAACCTGATGACAAATATTTTGTATCCTCCAACATAACAGTTAAGAAACATCATCACCAACATTGAATTAAACCATATTGCGATATATATATATATATATATATAATTAAAAAAATATTGTCCAGCTCTAGTCACAGTGACAAAAAAAAAAAAAAAATCACAAGTTAAAAACAATAAAAACGCCCCCAATCCCTAAGGGGAAAGTCCTTTTATTTGACCCCATAAATTCATTTTTAAGAAAGGAGCAAATGTTTGATGTCATGTCAACCTGCTCCACAGAGCTACAGCTAAGCATTGTGTTGCTATGACAACAAGAGGGCATCCCTTTCTCATTTAGACCTTTTCAAATGTTTCCTGATTAGTCCTTAAATTGCTCTCCCTCATCATCTTAAACTAAAAGTTTTTTAAAATTTGATCTTAATGTTACATTTTGTTTGATCAGCCATCTTGTATTTTTGCATCGGTTTTTCTCATATTGCTGTATTAAAAAACACTCCCTTAATAAAATGTATAATTCCCTGCTGTTATAAACCTGACCTTTCACCTAAATGAAAGACTATTAGAATTTAGTCAAGTGATTTATTTGTACTAAAATCAGTGGAAAAAGGCAAATCAGTAAACAAAATAATCTTCCAAATAAACTCGATGCTAAAAATCTAAAGCAAATATAAGAATATGCTGGTTTTGGCAAATATTATGTTTCGAACAAAATCTTGCTATATAAATTATTTACCAGATAACTTGTGCTTTCTGACTGTATTTAACTTGAATTCAATATTGACAAGCATACATGCTTTTGTTCGACTGAAAGCTTCCTGAGGCTCTTTCAAATAAATTATCTTTATTTTGGAATAGTAATCAATGTCATATTGTCGCACACGTTACGTGGCTGCTGTTGACAGTTTGCGCACTTGTTAACGAGCTAATTTATCTAAAGAGAACGTTGCGTGCGGTCACGTGCTCGGTGTGAGCCAATCAGCAGCAGCGCTGCTGTGTCTTTGTTGAGCCTGTCCTCCTGATGGTTCAGTCGGGGAGAGGTCTTCAGACACCACGCTGATTTGCGTGGCTGTGCTGCGGTTTAACCCTGGAAAACCCGTGAACCTTTCGGTATCAATCTACGTGCTAATCTAGAACGTTTCGCTAAAACTAATATCGAGTTTCCTGCGTCATTCGGAGGTTTAACCGCGGTTCGTGGGGCAGACATGGAGGACGGAGCGTCGGCGTTTTTTTTATCGACCGGCTCGAGCACTCTTCTCTGTTATGTTGCCTAAACTGAACTCCACGTGTTTATTTCAGTCGAACAACCACAGGTTTGGGCGGTAATTTAAACCATATTGGGTTGGAAATAATTACCAGTAAAGTAAAAATGGCGCAGTCCTCCACCTTCTTCCTCTGCGGTTCTCCCGAAAGTTCGGAGTGACGCGAAATGCGCAGACTCCGCAGTCAGTGAACCTATTTTTTTGCCCCTTCTTTTGGACGCGCAACATTTTGACTCAGCTGCGCGCCCCCTGCTGGCCTGGAAACTGTTTACACCAACCACCCAATTTCCATACAAAACAAACAACTCAGTGATTTTTTATAATATATATTTAACTGAAGTATTGATATCATTAGTAACAGAACATCACAATTTGCTTTCTTTGTAAGAAGTCTGAGTATAGCTCTTTTGTAAATGACGTCATGTGCTGACAACTACAGGGAAAAACAGGAACATCTTAAAAGGTTTCACATACAGTCACAATCTTTTTCAGAAAACACACTTATCAGAAGATATCGTTAGCATTATAAGATTAAATTTCCTTTTCGCAGTTAGTATTTGAATTTATGTCGAACGCATTCAAATTTGTTTTCCATCGATATTGTTACTAAGGCTTTTTTACGACATAAGGGATATTTCTTTCTAAAAAAAACATGACTCATCTTTTTATTTACCCAAACCTTATACATGCCTTTAATAAGAAAATAAGAAAAAAAAACATGAAAAAGGGATCTTGTCCAATTTTATCCTATAAAAGTCCAACATATCAGTTTATTTCAAATTAATAGTAATATCATTTTTTAACCTTGTAATCAGTAGAATCCTTAATCGTTTGGTTACCATTTAAATATCTTGGAGATCATCCATATGTATCTCCTGCATTTCAGAAGTTGGACAGAAAGAAGATGTGCCTTGGAAGCTGCAGCTCCATGTTTGTCCGCTTGGTGTCCTCAGAGATCTTTCTTTGAGGACAAATGCGTATTTACCTACTGTGCGCAATACCCGCCTGAATCTGAAGAGGGCGCCATAATACACGTGTTTTCAACCACTTGGGAACGTGTGATGCAGTAAAAAGAGCTGCTGTGGGGGGGAGGGTTGACCAATATTGGAGAACCTGGGAACTGAACTGGTCGTTGAGAAGCTCAAGAGTAATTCTCAAAAAAGGAAAAAGATGAGATCAACATTACACGAAGCATGAAGCCTCTGGTTTATCGTTTTGTATTTGTCCGTCTGTCGTCTGGTTGAGCTGACAGCTGATGGTGATAAGAGCTGCTGCCAGGGGCTGACTTTCCCTGCAGGGATCATTACTGTGACCTGCTCAGTGACCTGGGAATACCGTATTGGAGCAAATGTGATACAATTAAAGCTCCACAGTCAAATTCAAGCACTACACTCCAAAGGTAGAGTCAACGGGAGTTATCCTGTGGGACACCAACTAAACTACGGTCCCAATAAAAAATTATAAATGAATAAAAAAAGATAAAGAACTGCAGCTAAGGCTCTCCACTGAAGGAGATTAAACACAGACTAAGTAGCTCAGCTCATCCAGCCCTGCCCTCCTATCGCTTCATCAGGTTGTTAGCTTTCTGGTTGGCGGCTTCGATGCGCGAAACATTAAGGTTGGCCTGCAAAGAGAGGAGAGAGAAAATAAACACGATTCACTTTGCTTCATTGCAGCAACTGATTGCAAAGTTCCACAAAAAGAAGTTTACCATGATCACAAAGGAGGAAGAAAGCAAATAATATGAGGTTCTTTAACACTTTTACAAATGAATATCTAAAGGTTTTCCAAGCACCTGTATTTGAGTCAATGCTCCGTGGAGCCATGTTTAGCAGTGGTTCCAGGTACAGGTCATTTGGGGAGATGTTTAAAGTTTGGGATACTGTTTCAGAAAGTAGCCCCGTTTTAAACCGCTAGAACTTCCTCTGTCTGTGGGGTTTCTTGGTCTTATTCTCTAAGGAACCCCTGAGGTCAGAGGCATCTGTAGTTAGACTCACATTGAATTACACATCTGATCTATAATGGTAATTGTTTGTCCATAGGAAAACATCCCAGAGGTTTAGAAGGTGCAGCTTCCTCTGCTACTCCAGCTGGTGGAAGCTCTCCTAGTGGCAGCAATTCTTTGTAAAATAGCTGCCATTTTAATTAGGTTTGTTCAGCAATTTCCTGTTAGTTGGTTTGTTTAAACAACGTTCTGCTGCTTCATCTGAACACAGTCGGAGTATTAGCCGGGGCTCCATACCTTATCACCAATGCGAATGATCTGATCTTTCTGGGATTCCAGCTCATTGCCGATGTCCAGAGCCATACTTTTCAGATTTCCCATGATGCTCCCCACATGAGCCAGGTTCTCCTCCATCTCATCCTCGCGGGCATCATTAGTCACCCTGAAACAAAGGAGGAGGCAGACACGTTTTTTGTGCGTGTGTTTGTGATGACGTTGTGTGTTTGAGCAGCTGCCAGTGGGGTTAAGAACAGCTTTGAATACCTGCCAGGTTGCTGTGATAAAAGCAAACACACACCAAACAGCTGCCTCGTTAGCCTCTCTGTGTACCTGCGTATGTATCCTCCACTCATCACCATTTGCTCCCGCTGGTCGACGACCCGAGACGTCGGCGGCTGATCAGATACAACCCCGTCCTGATTGGAGGCTCTGCCCCAAACCGCCTTGTACGGCCCGCTCTCCTCAAAGGCTTTCAGTCTGAGGGGGAGACACTGGTCAGTGCCCTCTCACTGGGTTACGCCTGTTATTGTCATGCAGAGTACAAAGAATCTTCCAGTCCTCCATATCTTCCTACCCAGTTGGCAGACTTTCCTGTCTGTTTTTTTTTTAATGGTCCAGATTAGTCGTTCTCTAGATTTTCTGTAACGAATGGTTTGGCCAATATCTATAGGGACCAGTGTAGGGTGACTGAAAACATAGAGTTCAGGGTCAATCTATACTGTTGTGGATCAGATTTATTTTCTAACATTGACATTAAGCATCTTGTGCCTAAAACAACGATTAAAGCAGGTTAAGTGGATAAAGGAAAGACCACCAGCTGCAGGGGATATGTTTCCTGATGATGAACCTGCGATTTGTCACCAGTGCAGAGCTTACTCAACCCTGGCAACAGGTGAGTACAATCTGAGCAATCAAAGGAAAACTGACATTCTGCAGGTCAGTGAAGGACAGGAGAGACGTTACCTTCAATGAAATCCTGCTTCTGATTGTATTCAACAGATGAGAAAAGGTCACCATGAGTCAGGATTGGCCTTTGACTCGATATGAATTTATCTTACCAGAGGAACTGGTGGGATTCACTACGCTGAACCGTTTCTGCAAGCAGTGACGTTGTTCCAAATGTTATTTACTTATTTACTAAGTGTTATTTTCTGTGTATCACAAATAGAAAACATTGTGTTAATATTCAAAACCTTTCTAAATCTTTCTGAACAAAACGTCACAAGCTCAGCAGACCTAACTTCTTTGTAGAACGTCTCCTGGAGACGTCTGTGCACAGCCATTTTCAACTCCCTTTGGATTCTCAGTCTGGCCTGCAGGACATTCACAGGGTGGTTCTGATCCGG
Source organism: Jordanella pulchra (assembly GCA_034780135.1). Classification (NCBI taxonomy): domain Eukaryota; kingdom Metazoa; phylum Chordata; class Actinopteri; order Cyprinodontiformes; family Cyprinodontidae; genus Jordanella; species Jordanella pulchra. Next base: position 10,553 of record JAUZNJ010034934.1, read on the forward strand.
TCCTTAGAGACCTTGGCTGTGAGCTGTAGGTTGCTGCTCCATTCTCAGACCCAGAGCCCTCCAGCATGTCTTTGTTTTCTCACTACATTAATCTTTATTCTTTCTTGACTTCTCTGCCAGTTCCTCCAGCTGACAAACATGCCCACTGCATTATACTACCACCACCATGCTTTACCCTCGAGATTAAATGAGTCTGGTTTGCTCCAAACATGGTGCTTTGGATTCCTGTCAAATAGTTCAATCTTTGTCTGTTTAATCCAGGAAGTTTAGTTTCTCGTGGTTTAACCCTTTAAAGCCAAGTGTATCATATTTGATACATGAATTTTTGAGACCTCTGCATCGTCAGTTGGGATGTTTTCGCTCTTGTGAACCCGACTTAATAAATCAGAAATATGTACTGGAACAGAAAATGTATAAAGGATTATACTGAAATGCCTAATGTATCAAAATTTATGCAAATAATGATCAAATTTAACTTTGAAAAAATTTATGTTTTTTTCATAATTTTTCCTAGAATTCAGTGACAAAAAAAAATCAGAATTTACTTTCATTTATTCAATGGTTTGGGCTTTAAAGGGTTAACAAACCTTCTGGAATGTTCTCTGTCCACAGGTTGGTCACCCTCACCTCTAAGGCCTAGAAGAGTCCTGGTCATTACAAACTTTCATGTTTCAATGATGGAGATCACTCTGCTCATCGGGACCTTTCTATTTGGTGGTATCAGACATCTTCCATTGAAGCAGCAGCTAAGAGGAAGAGGTTAGATAAGCTAACCTATAGCCACAAAAACTATTATTAGCAAAGCTAAGTGAAAAGGAAAAATAAACTTTAGGTCTGGGAGATTGTGATGCTCAGTCTTATTGTGGTTTCTATTTATTCCACTGAAAAATGTAAACATTTTGTGTCTTTGTTAAAAGTTGATTGCGCCAGAAAATCCTAAAGCCTAAATTTATGGTAGAACTTGGTTTAAATCTGAGCAGATTGCAGTAAAACCATCAAAAAAGCCCAGAGAACAACTGATACAGACAAATGAAACAGATGTGATTACAATCTGGATGCATAGAAGAAGAAATGAGAGGTGAAGCTCTAGCAGCAAAGCGATTAAGCAACAAAAGCAGCTGGTGAACTTCCTGTGGGTTAGTAACTGATGCAGGCCTTGCGTGGACACCTCCACCTACTTCTCACAGCTACACAGGCCGCAGCACTTCCCCAGGTCAGTCAGGTTTTTCTCGGCCTCCTTCATGTCAGAGTTGATCTGATCCAAGCCTTCCTCTATTCGCTCCAATTGCTCTAAGGAGGAAGACGAGGAGGAGGACAGGAGCAGGACGAAGAAGCCAAAAAAACAAAAACAGACAAACCCAAGCAAGTTCAAAAGAAGCTACAACTTTTAACCAAAAACAGCCTTTAGCAACTTAAAACAAGTTAAAACTCATAAAGAAGACCTGTTTAACTAAAAGTAAAAGCTGATACTAGCAGTGTCCAGTTCCATCAGGTGTCCTCTTTGCTTTTATCATTAAAACACCGTCTTCTGAAGTTCTGATGAAGTTTAAACGAGACTGAAATCCAGGTTGGTGATGATGTATTAATATCTGATGGAAATGGGCACCAGGAGGAGTCCGCCGGCTGCCAGCCGAGGGTCGTACTTCCTGAGCGGCCATATGCACAGGCCGCAGCACTGCGCCATGTCTGTCAGGTTCTTCTCTGCCTCCCTCATGTCCCTGTTGATGGAGTCCATGCCTTCCTCAATCCTCTCCAGCTGCTCTGTTAGCAACAGGAAGTTCAGGGTGGAGGTTATGGAGTTCAACCAACATCCCTGAAGGAAACATTCACTGATCGCACCGGTCCGTCGTCTGTACATCCATCCATCCATCCATCCATCCATCCATCCATCCATCCATCCATCCATCCATCCATCCATCCATCCATCCA
>JAUZNJ010034935.1:0-12480 GCA_034780135.1 Jordanella pulchra
ATATATACTGGAAGATTCTGCTGTCCTGAACTGCTTTGATCTCATTCTTTTTAACAGATATTTCCTTAATGAAATCCAAATCTGCCTCTGGTTATTACTACCACATGCCTCCTCAAGGGTTTTCTTAATATATCACAGCCAAGTGTCATCTCAAATAATTTTATGGCTGTTGGGCTATTTTATCGTGTAACATACATGTTAGTCTGAGTAATAAAAAACACATTTAGATAGAACTTTAGGCTTTTATTCTGTTGCCTAATCACTGCTTTTGCACATTGTTTGCATTTACATCTTATGTAGAAGTCTGTATCTTCTATGTTGGTACTTCTAAAAACAATCTTTTGCTTATTGCTGCTTCTAGCTCCATTCTCCCTTTCTTCAAAGGCATTTATGGGGCCTTTACTTAAGTAAATCAGGCCTGCAAAAATTGGCTGTCTTGAAGAAAGGACTGGTATAAACAGCGCAGTCCTTGCTAAGTTAATGTCATAAGCAAAAAACATAACCATTTGGCAATTTTTCATCTGCCTTGTATTATATCTCTCATTTAATTGCCCCGGGGTTTGGTTCAAAATGCATCTTTCTGATGCATTATTTTTGCACATGACTGAGTCATATTTTTAAGCTATATATTTTCTTTTTATGTAATGAATTAAACATTGAGACAAAGTCTTTGGCATTGTTCAGGGGCATTTTGCTGAGATTTGACCAGAGTATGGTTGTAGGAACTTGATTATACGTACATTTGGTGTAAACATTTTTTGCTATATTTTCATAGAGTCATAACCTTTTAATTTACTTATAGAAACCATCTTATTTTGTTTTTACGTCCCATTAAATCATTTCTAGCAGAAAAAAAAAATTAAACAGAGCTCATTCAGACCCCTTTTTATCTCGCAAGAGAATGCATGAGAATTCTACTGTTAGATTGATCCATCCATCTTCTCCCGCTTCATCCGTCAGGGTCGCGGTTGGGTCGGTGCCTACTGTTAGATTGATATATGCAAAAACCATAGAGTTTAATTCTTAATGTTTTCTCTTAAACAGTTATATTTCATTATTTGGTGAAACTTTCCTTTTGGAACCAGGTAACAAAACCTGTACAGCAGAGCAGTGCTCCAGATTCATTTTGAACAACCCTTTTTTTCTGAAAATAAAAGAAAAAAAGCAAGTCAAACCTGTTGGGGGGCAGTTCTAATTTTAAATTAATTCACACTTAAGGTTTGTTTTTACTAGAAACTGATAAAACTATCAAACAGTAATCTTTGTTGCCAAAGTAACTTTCAGTCTTGTTTTAATAATATTCTGGTGAGTGATTTCTTTTGGCATTATAAAACATTCAAATATGTGCACTTGAACTAGGAGTATTTTCGATAATGGTCAATCATTTCCATACATATAATGGTAAATGCCATGAATAATAGTTGAATAATCTAAACACATAAGGTATAAGGTGAAGTGTTTCCAGCGTTGTAAATACTGTATGAATAATATAAATTACATGCACTGATTCCCTTTGAGTAACTTCTAACAAACAGCTAATTTTAAATGGGAAGAAACCTCCTGCAGACATAGGCTCTAGCTGCAACCTAAAGGAAAGCAAAGCATATGCAGCTTATGTTCATGCAGTTTTTTCAGCTAAATAACAGAAGAAGCCCTCAGCAGTCATGTTAAATGTTCCCTTTTCATTGAGCTAACTCAACACTTTGTGTTGAACTTTGTCTTTTCATCACCGTACAAAATGAAGGACAGGAAAGAAATAAAAATAGGTCAATCAGTTTTCTGTGGAGGGAAACATTTATTCTGTAGTTAAATACTTCTTTCCGTCAGTTTAATGCTTTTAAGACTACCCATCAGTATCTCTTTATTGAAGGTATTTTTTATCTATTACCTGGTGAATTACAGTAATTTTCTTTTAAATGTGGAGCAGTCTGTCTTCCCTGCCCTGCATGCTAGATTAATCTGAAGCTTAAAGCAGAAAGGAAGAGAGCATTTCCCTGCTGACATATCTTTATATTTCGTTCATAAAGAAAACAAATGGAGTAAGATAAAGTCTGTTAGTGTTAGATAGACCTAACAAATTGATTTTCTATCAGTTAGTTGTGTTTGTTTTGTCTTTTTTCTTGACCCCACACACACATAGCACATTCCAAGATGGTTATTCCAAAAAAGGGTTTCTCAATACATACATTTTCAAGACTTTTACAATAAGAGTAATGTGTTATATGCCCATCCTTAACTAACTTCACATCACCCTAGACACCCTACTTCTTACTATAATAAAAAAGCAGTGGCAGTTTTGTGCTGTGGGAGGGTTTTCCCAACTGGCTGTCAGAATTGAATGGATGATGGATGGAGCTAGATTCTGGTTAATCCTGGCAACTAAAAGGTTTTTGGAGGCCACTGTAAACTAGGGCAACTCTAAACATACAGCTGAAGCTTAAATGTAATGGGTTGGATCAAAGCTTAATTCTGTTGTTAAAATGGCCCAGTCAAAGTCTAGGCCTTAATCTGATTGGGAATCTGTTGCAAACACTGATGCTTAAAGAAACTTTCCATCTGATCTGACTGGACCTGAGCCATTTTACAAAGAAGAATGAACACAACGCTGGTGTCTGGACCTTAGAACTGTATCTGCATTAAATTGCAGTCCTGTCAAGTCTGACTTTCTAAACTTGAACTCCGCACATATAATTTAATTTTCTAGATAGTCAATGTGACTTTGCTGATTCCCACCTTTGTTGGTCTCCCACAGAGAATTATAAATAGATGCATTTAAGCACATGTTAACAGAGTGAAAAAGAATGTAAAGGTTCAGAGAGAGAAGGCTTTAGCTGAGCTTTGAGATGCATAGTCTTAGGCTGAGAGCATCAACTCCCTGTTTAATGTGCTGAGTTATGTCTGTGTTATTTTCCCTTTAGATTCTGATAATACTCATCTTCAATGTCTCAGAGCAGCATCTGTGTGCTGGAATGATAATAAATATAATGTAATTTTGATAATGTTGTCAAGGATCAGTATGACAGGGAATGGTGAAAGTTCCACCAAAGATCAAAAACGTGTTTTAACCACTGTGCTGATGAATTCTGGATGTTAACAGCAACACAAACGTTTTTTCTTCTAATGGAGTTTTATTAGGAAGGATTTTATTTACACTTCATGCAAATGTAATAATGAGCAGCAAACATAGGTGCAGAGAAGTAACATCTATATTAATAATCTAAACATCTGCTGCATAATTGAAGTCGCTCTTCCCTGAAAAACAAAGCTGTTTAATGAAATGTTTGGTTAATAATTATTCAGCAGTACCCTGAAGAATAGCATCTAGTGTAACAGTTGAGTAGATCTTCTGGTAACAGACATTTGTGTTTAGAAACTTAACTTAAAAGTAAGCTTAAAAGTGCTAGTTTAGATCAACAAGCACAAATATCAAACCTAAATGTTCTCATACAGATGAAAAATGACTTCATGTAATAATAGGGATTCAGCAGGGATGGTGTCAGAAAAGATGTACAATCTTGCTAACAATTGTGTTTTGTTCCTTTCAAACAAAGGCCCCACAGAAAAAGTTCTGTTTGACACTTTTGCAAGAGCTTTTGCTCATAGACTCTATGTAATTGGAGAGTGAACGAAGGAAAGCACACTCCAGAGGAAGAAACTCTTCGTAGGTACAATGGCATCTACTAACTTTTAGGCTGTCCAACAAGCCAATTATTGCAAAACCGTTACAGTTCAATCAATCATTGTTAGGAGACCTTGTAAACAAGTAAAGAAGTGGGTTGTTTGATTCTGACCAGCATTTACTGTAGGTCTGGACCAGGGGAGTAAACCACCACAAGAATGGTCTCCATCTTATTGTTGTCAACTTACAAACTGTTCTTGTTTATTCGCAGTCAAAAAGACAAATTAATCTTTAAAAGCTTTTTCATAATAATGGTTGAGGTGTTCATTAAAAATATAGTATCGGACACTTACTCATTTGTTTGTGATACTCATATAAACCAAAACTACCTCTTGGCCTCTATAAGACCCTGATATTAGAGCATTAGTAATACCAGGCGTCCTATTCTAAGTCCCTGTGAGGATAATCTGCTACATTTGCTCCATTTTAAACAGACCAGAGTTCATGACCCCACCTTCTTGGTCCGGACTTTTTGTGCAGCTGTGAACAAAAACCAGTGAACCTTGATTTAGACCAAACATTCCGAATAAGTCGAGCTTTTTGAGGTTGTCTTGCTGTGTCTCCAAACAGACGAATGTATTCATACCTGAAGCAAACTCCAACAGTTTGCTTCAGGTATGAATACAAAATACCGTTCGTCGGATCCAAATGCAAAAGGCATACCTTCGCTTAACAAGCCACCGTAAAGGTGTATGTTGTGTTGAAATCATAGCTGTTTTGCTATTTTGCAAGATGCATTGCCTAACACTATTACAAGGCTAAAATTTAAAGTCTACATTAATTGAGCTTTTCTAGACACTCAACAGTGGCAAGGTTAGTCATCCTCATCATCAGGGGCTTTGCCCACAAAATATTTCATCACTATGGGGGCGATTTGATACACCAAAGAAAGTAAGAAACTAGTTAATCTATTGAATTCTGTAGTTCATCCATTTGACTTAACATATCTTAAACTTTAATGAATGCATCTTTATTAACAGTGATAGAAACAGGCAACTTTATAGAAGTGACAAGGTAGGGACCAAAGTGTAATGAGGGGTGGCTGAAAACAGAAAGGTACCAGATCAATCTACCCTGCACCAACAGGAAGATTAATGAGCACATCAGTATACTTCAAATAACTCACAGAAGACAAACTAAATTTCACTAAAGCCCATGCTAATAAATATCCACATATATTTAAACATCTATGCTCCCTAAATTTAAGGTAAAATGGTTATTCAAAAAGGGACTTGGGCATTTTTTTATCTACATTTCCAGAAAAGCCATCTACTATACCTATAATAAGTTATAGTTCTGTATAATATTGATCTATAAATATATAAACACATGCATTAAATGGGTTTAGTTGTTATTGATCTTTACATAGAAGACTCCTAGATTACTTGCAGTCACAAATAACTTTACCAATTTCTTCATAATACACAAAACTAGTTGTGAAAAGAGCATAAACTCATATATTTGCCATCTTTAATGTTAATGTATGAGATATTTGAGCTTCAAACAACTAGTTGCTTGCAAAAAACAGTTACTTTCAAAAAGCAAGACAAAAATTAAAAACTGCCCTTTGAGATATTTATTCATTCATTTTTTTAACCACTTCAAGCAAAAGACATGTAGATCTAAGGTCCATCGCCCTTTGAGACACTTGACCCGTATTCACTGTTTATCCATATAAATGCAGGATAATTAGAGCTTAAATAATTTGTGAAGTTTACTGTATACTGTCAGCAACCAAACTGAATTATTAGTCAAGCTTCGAGAAACAGGCCACATTCAGTAGGTCTTGTCTTCACCATTTCTTACAAGGTTTATGTTCCATCTCTGTGTTGTCCTCCTGATTCTGACCTGTTTCTCTCTCTCTGCTGTCTCTTCCTATTTGTGCTACATGCATACATCGCATACAAATCATACAATAATGGCAAAAATGTCTGTAGCTGTTCTCCTGTCTTTTGAAAATGACTTAATGTCTATGGTAAATACCAAAAAAAGTACAGGCCTATATCAGTTTCTAAATTAAGCAATACTGCAAATAATTATGACACTAGAATACATTCTGTTACCCCTAAAATGACCAAAGGGATGCAAGGATGCAATGAATTTGTACTAAGCAATTTATTTCTTTTATTGATACGTACAAACTAAGAAAAACTAAATAAAGTCTGGATCAGTTTTGAGAAAAGTAATGAATTGTGAGAAACAGGAACATTACTTAATCAGACACAAGCATTTGAAAATGACAGGAGGTAGAAATTACACTCTTAGCAGTTCTAGTTTTAAGGACATTCATCACTGTACTTTTCTCATCAAACCAATGCTAATCAAGGCAACTAAGTAATAAAACTTAGTTGTACCATGTCAGACTATCACCAAACAAGTTTATTCATTGTGTTAAAACACACATTTGCGCTCCCTGCTTCAAAACATTACATCATTTCTGGATGCTAGCAGGGACCAAAAGCTGGGGACACAAGAGCTGTCATTGTTCATAACAGATTGGTTTACACTTAGTATGTAAACAAACACTACCTACCAGATAAATGTTTGTTTGACAGTATGATTTCTCAGTACTTTTCTGTTCTACCTCCCACTGTGGATAAATGAGCCGTTGGGAGTTGCTGCTGGTCGGGCTACGTAAAAATCTCCTTTTGCCATCAAAGCACCAATAACCGCGTGCACACATTTTAGGGATCGTTCTCACAACCAGGCGTACATGGAGCGTGCACACCGAGACAGGTTTGGACCAGACCAAGTTCATGGGGGAGTTACGGTGTGAGTGGCCCTTTTTTTATATAGTTTGATCATATCAGTGATCATCAATTTTGTTATCATTACTATAACAATAGTAATGATAGAACGACTCCAAAAAAAGCTCTTGAAAAAACATTTCAGGCTTAAGCTAAAGCCACACGCCTTCTCAGCAATTGACTCTCTATTTTGCAGCTGTAATAACAATATGAATATACTAATTGAGCTACATGCAGGATTCTTATCGGTATTTTTTCTCTTTTTTCTGGTTCTGTGATATGTCCTGCTGTAGCCATTCTTTATCTGTAAATTTTACTCCTCTTACAAAAGTTCAATCTTAATACAAACAGGACCGAATGAAAAAAAAAAAGAAAAAGATAAATGGGAATCGGAGAGCGCTCAAACAAGAGAGAATTTGGGCAAGGCATTCACTCAGTAGCAAGACCTCAAACAAAACCAAGAATGCAAAACTGATGCTTTCTGACCCTTTGTTAGAGTTTACTGTGTGGGATTCCAGTATTGCTCTAACAATTTGATTTTGATTTTCCACTGTAGTTTCAACAAGCATGTAGATATTTGACTCCAGGGTTTTCTCATTTTTATTACCTTTAAAGCTGTCTTGTCCAGAGTCCATTGTCTCTGTTACCATTGTGTTGAAAAGTGCTTATCTTTACTTGCATCAACAGATATATATGCCAGCTGCAACTATATCTTCCCTCCTCTGTGGAGGCAAACCCACACAGCATATTACTGCCAACTAAAGGAATGGAACGAGAAAGTTACTGTTTTAAACTATCCACCTCTTTATGTCACATCACAGTAGTTTGGTTATATTTGCATCCAGACTCTGAATAGGCAACTTTCTATATTTAGTGTTTTTTCCTTTATTCAGTTTGTGGATTTGTTGGTGTGACTTGGATCTTACCAGTTTTGTACTTTCCTCCACAAAATATTTTCCTAACAATGAAGATCTTTATTTAGCAATGGACCTTTTTATTCAGTCAGCTGTGGTTTTCTCCCTGCGAATCTCCTATAGATGCTGTTTTTGCCCTGTCTCTTTCTGAATGTTAAATCATGAAGAGTGACCTTAACCGAGGCCTGCAGTGCTTTAGATACTGTTCTTGATTCTTTTGTGACCTTCTGCATGGGTCGTTAATGTGTTTGTGGAGTAAATTTAGTAGGATGGCAAGTCCTTTAAATGGTCACTACTGTTTGATTTTTTTAAGGTTTACGGATAAAGTGGTTTTAATGAAATCCCCTTGCTTTAAAAAAGACTTTTAACACTTTTCAAGCTAATGAATGTCCTTTGTTTCTCATCTTTTGTTAATTCATTTAAATTTTTTCCTAAGGTATGGGCATGATAATCTTCTTTCTAAGATATTTTTGCATACTTTATGATACCAGAGAGGTTCTTTTTTGGTGGTTTCTTAATTTCACTGTCTGGTAATATCAGGCCTAGATGTGAATTTTGAAAGTTAGCTCAGCTTCCTGAAAAAATGTTAAATTCCAGTTAACTGGTGACTTAGCCAAAGTTTTGATTGCTTTTTCAAACAGCACCAGGACTTGTTGGAGTTGTAGTTATTCTACTTTGATAAGTACAATAATCATTTGGAAAATAAAAGGCATAGGCCTATTTCAACCTATTTTTTTATGATGTTAGTATTTGTTGGATGATAACATTTAAAAAATGATACGTGGGTTGATTATTTCCTACTTAGCTAGCACAACTGTGTACATCGTGCGGCTACTCATGATCACGCAAAAACTTTCTTGATATTTGTGACGATAACAAGCTCTGTAATACCTTTACATAAAACATAAAAACAACATTTTTTGTGTAATTATACATGCAGATGTTTCATTGTGTTGTGTTTCTCAGCCACTTATGTGGACATGCAACCATATGTGCAAACAGAAGTAACGCATGCCTTGAGCCATCCATGCTTCATACGCGTCATGTTTTCAGTTGGGAGAGGGTCGCAGGAAAAAAAAAACAGGATAGGTATGAGTAAAAAAGAGACAAAGAAAAGGTGAAGAGAAGGAAGATTTGAGTGAAGCTTGTGTCAGACGCATGCCGTGTATGTGTCAGTTCCACTCCCCTTCCTCCATGTTAAGAAGTTTCTCTCCACCTCAGAGGTAAAAGACACCAACTGGCCCTGACACATGGAGAAAACCGGAGTTGAGGAGCAGACAAAAATAAAAGCAAGCAGAGGAGAAGGTAGCAAAACAAAAGCAGAGGAACATATTTGTTAACATAGCACTACATACAGCTGTGATGGCCAATTATATGCCTTGGAGAGCTTGGTTCTGTATGTGCAGCGTTTGTGTTCGAACAAACAACACACCCCTTACTCAGAATTTGTTGTTGTGTCGCCTGTGACATTTTATTTAGCCTGCAGCTCTGAGTGCAGTGAGGAATATCATGTGCACATTCATTCTCAGTAAAGTATCATTGTTACTCAGGACTAGAAACTGTGTTAAAGATATTATTGCAACACTCTTCCTATAGGTAGCAGTTTGGCATTCTGGCTTGTTTGCTTCACTTTGAAGAGGTTCATCTAACTGATTAGCAACTTTCAGGCTGTGTTAAACCAGCTAGCAAAAGATATTGAGGAGGTTCCTAATTAGATTAAATCTAAGTATAAATCTTCTCTGTTTGGGGTTCATTTTCTTATTTTCAAGCTGTGCAGTTGGTTAATCATCTTTTCATTGCAACTGTTTGGACATTTTTAATAATTGCATAACAAGCTCACCCAGATGTGTCAGTTGGGTCGCTTCAAACACTGGAGATGCTGTCTTTTCAAATTTAATTAGCAAGTTTAGGGGTTTTTTTATGCTGTTTTAGGGATATTTGACAGTATGTGCAGAAATGGTCACAATTGTAGAGTGAATGAGGGGAATCTTGGGATTGTGGTTTAGGGAATGCAGTCTATAGCTTAACTGTGGTTTTTATTTTATTGTGTTACTTTTATCTTAAATACACAATAAAAACAGAAATGCAGTAAATAGCACATGTAGAAGACAGATGAAATTATTGTTTAACTTAAAAAGGCACATTTGACAGTTGAATGAAAATCACTTAACTCCAATATGTGTCTTCTTCCCTGTTTTACTCTATTTACATTTTGCCTACTTGTTCCTGTTTTACTCATCACACATTACATATTTCCCTCCCATTCCCTTTTTAGCAGACTAAAATCATTGAAAAATTGATCTACAGGTGGTTAGTATAGCATATATCTGTCCGGTTATATTTTTCATTGAAATTGTAAATTTCCCCTAATGTTTACATCTACTTTTGCATTTATATTTAGATGCGCACTCAAAATTAAAACCAGGCAACTGTCAATGGTTGAGAAAAAATGTGTAGCTCACAGAAGATCAATGAAATGTATTATAGCCATAACACAATATAACCAAAGCATGTACAACCATGGAAAGTCCTAAAGAAGAAATAAACCTTTGGGGCCATTTACAGACAAATATCAAATTTATATTGGTGAAGGTCTTAAGAAAACACAAAAACATTTGTGTGGAAATAAACAACAACCTCAATTGGTCAGGAGTAAAGGTATTATAATGTATCAAAAGCAAAGATCAAACACATACACTATCTCCTCGGAAAATGGTTATATGCCTTGTGTTCGTATGGATTCATCTAAGATGGCATCTTTAATCCTACATGATGAATCCCAAAAATGTAAGGTAAAAGGCAATTTGTTCAATTTATATCTTACGTTTTGGTCAGACTGACTTCTAAAAGAGCTCTACACATGAGCCACATTCATCTAGTCTCACTCTCAGTTACACAAACACGTGCTTTGCCCAGCTGAACATAATCATGCAGCATGAGAAAGTTTAAACCAAACATAGAACTATCTGAATGACAAAGAGCAAATGCTCTTCAAACAGCTGGCCTTTTCAAACTGGCCTTTTACAACATCTGGTTAAATTTGTTTCATCTAATACAGTAAGATTATGCAATAAGATGCAAGCAAACTGATATCCAAGAGCTTTTATCACAGAGCCAGACTATAACGCTGAACACTTTGCCAAAAACAGCAAAGGACTTAATCAGGGGCAAGAAGGAGATGGGTTTTACAAGTCCAAGGCTAAGCAATCTCCAAGCCTAAAGCCAACTTTAGAAGCCGACTTCCAAAGAGGAGACTGACCTCCAGGCACAAGTGAATTACAAGTCAGTGGTCTGGAAAATATCACAAGAGAAAGATGAGTTTGGTGATGTCAGTGGTTCACATGATAGATGCAGCAATCTCAACATTGGCATCTAGATATTAAGAATTGTTCACATTTAGCTTAAATTTAAGCAAGCTTAAAATAATTTTATGTATATTTGTTTAAGTACCTTTGCTGACCTATAAAGCCAGTCTGCCATAATTCTAGCTTCTGAGATTTTGTATCAGACCAAGGAATAAATGCATGGAACCTTGATCCTTTCCCATATTTTCATATTTCCAGTCTGTAATAAACATAACAAATAAACCTAAACTCTCCTACCATTTATTGATCAAAGCTGATATATGGAAAATTGGCCAGTTTCTGAACTCTTAATTGATTGATTTGAGTCTTTCTACTTCATTTACTGCATGCGCTCATTCTCTTAACTTCTTATGAAAAGCTAAAGCACTGAGGTAGAGAAACGTGTGACCTTAACTCCCCCTTTCTATTCACAGATGGTGCTGTCCCTCTCGCTTCATCAGTCTGTGACCTCTTGTATACAGTTTAGCATTTTATTACTTAGTGCAAAGCATCTGGGAAGTGTGTTAGCACCTTTAAATCAGGTTACGGTACTTTTACATGAGGTGCTGGCTCCCACCAGATAAGAGCAGGGCACCCATATCAGGTGGAGGAGCTAAAATATCTGTGGGCCATTGTCAGTTATGGGTGAAAATGGGGCCAGAGGGTTGTCAGAAGTTCTGTGAGGTTTTTTTTGTATGCTACAGAAACTATGACACAAAGAGGTGATGACGACAAAAACAAAAATATATATATATATACACATATATATATATATATATGTGTGTATATATATATGTATATAAGAGAAGGTTTCAGTAGGCTGCACCCTTTAGTTGTACACTAAACAAAACCTTTGTGCAAATGTTAGTCACAGTGCTCTGTAGTGACCCATAGCAATTTCAACAACATTCAGTTTACTTGTCTAGAAAAAGGAATTATCTTTGGAATTTACAACTTGGAAGATTCTTTGTATTAAACAGAAAAAAATATCACTTTTTAACATTCCTTTGACATCACTACTGAATTGATTAACTTGCGAAGGGGAAGTATTTGGAAATGGGTTTTTTTCCTACTAGAACACAGCAACAGGAAATGGATTTGTACTTTTAAAAAAACAAACGCTCTTGAATTCAACAATTATAACTAATGACTTGTTATTAAAACAAAATTATTTCTGTCAGTGTTTGAAAGAGTTGTGGTATTTAATGAATGGTATTGATTTTTCTGAAATAGTTAGACCAGTTCCTGTTGATCAATCACAATTAATAATCAGAAGATCACCTTTCGCCTTTTTATTTACTAAGATTTTAGAAAAAGAACTTGATGTGTTTATTCATAGAGTTTATCCTGATCCACCTCTTTTAATCAATTTTGGGCATCCAAAGAGGTTTCCACATGATGGAATTCCCACATTGAGTGTTTCATGGGCAAGTCTCCTTTAAAAAAACTGTCACCACTAGAGCTCAACTTGATGGTCGTTAGGGGACTTCTGATGGGTCGTTGGAGAGATCAGAGCCAGTCTTTTGTTTCTTTTCTTCCCCTGCCCTAATTAGTTGGTCACACCTACAGTATACTTATCTCAGTTTTCTCCAGCATGAGTTAGAACTAAAGAAGCGTCGTGGATGAGAGGTGAAACGTCTTCAACTCCAGTTGCGTTGAAACTGAACTGAACTTACCAAGCATGACCATGACGTGGAGAACCGTCATAGATTGGTGTGACTAAATCTATCTATCTATCTATCTATCTATCTATCTATCTATCTATCTATCTATCTATCTATCTATCTATCTATCTA
>JAUZNJ010034936.1:0-12480 GCA_034780135.1 Jordanella pulchra
ATATATGCATATGTGAGATAAAGCACTGCAAATGCACTTTGACAGCCAGGATTGTCGCTAAAAAAGTAAATGTTTCATCGATTCCTTAAATATTTCATACATTTAGTTTTTACCAAAGGGCAACATTCCATTATGGTTTTCTGTTTAGCCTAGACTGTGGATGTTGTTTCTAAGGTTTGTCAGTTATACAGTCTGGTTTTAATGTTACAACTATTATGACTAATAAGACTGACTTTGATGAAAGATTATTGCTTCGTGAAACACTAACCCAGGATTTGGCAACCTGTAACGCTCATTAAGCCACTTTGACCGACTTTCCATGGAAAAGAAAACCGGGGGAGCAGTAAATTCTCTCTGACATCTAAACTAAAGATATCATTGTATACAATCTTTATTGGTTTTTTTTTTTCATTTTAAATGTATGCTTTGTAAAAACAATCCCTGTGCTGTGTTACCTATGATGTTCATAAAGTGCAGAGAAAATGAAATTTTGTCAAGCAGCAAGGCAGAAGGAACAACATGGGCATGCAACACATTTGAGAGAGTCTTAAAAAGAAAGCAGGCAGGGTAAATAAAATGTTAAAGAAGAAAAAAAAAGAAAAACAGACAAATAAAAAATAAAAATCTGACAGCAGTTTGCAGAAAGTTGCAGGACTAGAGTGCTTGTACAAACAAAAAATTGCACTCAAAATTAGTGGGCTTGCTGCAGATCTACTAAGAGAGGGTTTATTCTGTGACTGAGTTCATGGGTTTGGCTGATATTTAAGCCCAGATTCTAATATCTATTCAGTGAACTACGGATCTGATATCTGTGACCACAGCTCTGCTGCTGCAGCTCATCAACAATAAAATTAGCAACAGAACATTAGTAAGTAGTACGACATCCATTCTTTGCCTGATTTGGGTATCAACTTTCACGGTTGCTAGGCGACAGAGCGTACCTTGAGTGAGGGGCG
Source organism: Jordanella pulchra (assembly GCA_034780135.1). Taxonomy (NCBI): domain Eukaryota; kingdom Metazoa; phylum Chordata; class Actinopteri; order Cyprinodontiformes; family Cyprinodontidae; genus Jordanella; species Jordanella pulchra. The sequence continues at coordinate 957 of JAUZNJ010034936.1, forward strand.
GTGAAAGCCGGAGAAGGCTGGACCCGTTTGAATCCATAACAAAAACTCTTCTGGCCTCCTTATTTTCACAGCCCTTAAGAGCCCTTAGAAGACACATCCAATTAGATGTTTAACTTGCTGTGACATTAAGTTCCCACGTGTTTTTATGCATGCAAACCTTTAGTAGAGTTTAGAAGAGTCAACAGAAACATTTAACCAATCTGACTGCACTGTCTCTCTAAAGTGCCTTGAGATGACGTGTTGTGAATTGGAGATATATAAATAGACTGAATTGAATTAAATAGTAGATTAAACCTTGTGTGCAGTTCATATTTATTTCCGATTTATAAAAATTTCTATAAAAATACGCCCACCTGCTTCAGATCCATTTTCTGAAAGGTCAAGCCTTTACCATTCTTGAGTTGAGAACAGTTCCAGGGTCCACAAACGACACCTTCAAAACTTTTGGACACCCCTGCGTTAGAATAATCTTTACACATTAGATACTGTAACATACAACTGAGATACAACTGATAAATACTCCGGTAAAAAATGACAAGTTAGTCAGACTCTCTGGAAGCAATATCTAAAAAAATTAAATGATTAATTTAAAAGTGAAAAGTTTTAAACTTGGCAAGTTGAACTGGCAAGTTTAAATTTTTGCAGTTAATTGTCTAAAGTTTAACTGAAAAGTAAAGCTAAAGTTTAAATCTGTATATACAAACCGCTAAACTAAAAAGCAAACCACCAAGACCATATTTCCATATTTCTGCAAACAGCGCAGTCTGAAAAAAAAACTGTGTCTTAGTTTATTTTTTCCACAAATGTCACACAGAGCAGTGAGACAATAATCCCATTAGAAACGGTTAGGTTCAGACTCAAAACTCAAATGTACAACAAACCCAGAGAGTACAACAAACCCAGAGAGTGGCAGACTTGGCAAATATCTCTCCCTCTCCATCTGTCTCTCTCTCTCTCTCTCTGTATATATATATATATATATATTTATAGTTTGCAGCTTTTAAGATGAGTGCAGACTGTGGAAAGCAGCTCTGCCTTAACTTTTAAGAAACACGCGCTACAGCATTTCCAAGTGCAACATTTAAAACTTTGTCAAAAAAATGCAGAAAACCTAGTAAACAGAGAACTGTACATATAAGAAAAATAACCATTTATAAGTACTTCCACCAAACATCCTGTAACGTTACATTACATGTTTCAGAGAGAAATGTTATACGGTTTGTTCTTTTTGTAATAGGAAATAACTAAATATTTAAGAGAGGTGGGGTTTTTTTCTACTGAACTTCCCCTTTATCTGTGGTATAAGTGGCGCAGAAGAAATGTTGAAATGGTTAACACACTGAACTGCCAGTTTGAGATAAGAAGCATTGTAAGAACCAAGTTAACAGAATGGGAAGCATTTAAAGTAGAATGACTCAGACTTACTGTTAGATTGCTTCACTGTTCATGTTGCCTTAATGAAACTTTGAACTATCAAACATTTCTAAACATTTCTTAAGCCCATTTTGTCAAAATAATTGAAAATAGAGACAAATCCTTTGCAGGACACAGGGATTATATGATATGTCAAGTCTGATAGTAGATAAAAACTTGAGACATTTGACTTTACATATAAAGCTTTTTCTTTAATGTTTTTTATCATTAAAAAGAAATGTGAGTTTTTAAACAAAATACTTAGATACTCTTCAGAACATTTCATTATTTTAGTCTCAATAAATGTTTTTTTTTACTTTATCAACAATCTACCTGGTGCACTTCACCACAGTGACAAAGTAATAACAGTCGCTGCAACTAAAATGACTAAGAAAATAAAGTATGACTTTCATTCTTGAATCTTATTTTGCTGAAGCATCTTTGTTGGTTTTATCATCTCACATCATATTAGGATTTACACATCGTTGTATAGGTCAAATGGGGAAACATAAAGTATTTAATAACTAAACATTTTAACCTTTTGCACCAAAGATTAAAATGTAGTTTATTTTTTGGGATTTAATGTCACAGGCAAAGAGAAAGTAGGACTGTGAGGAGAAAGGAGTAATGATACATGGTTTTTAAAGTTTTCATCACTGATAAGTTAATACTTCATAAAAAGGACTTTCATGAAATACTAAATAGCAAACTTTTGAAGGTTTTTTTTATTTGGTAGGTTACTATTTATGTGGACTTAGTGGCCTTCAGCAGATAGGACAAAAAGTTGGAAATATTTAACCGTACCCAATGGAGCAACAAAATGCAGCAACCCAGCATGCAAAGATGGCTACATGTCCCACTGATACAATGCTGGCAAACCATTCACTGGTCTGTCTATGTTCAAACTCTATATGGTTAATACATATGAGTCATTATTAAAAAAAGATCCTGGGTTTAAGAAGTCATAGTGGGCTTATTTGGCAAGGTGGCAATCTGAGCTTTAGAAAAAGGGTGAAGAGCTTCGCCATCTACGGTAAGCTCCAAGTAGAACTCACAAACTCACCTAATTTAATCAGTAGTTCAGACATTTCATCAGGACACCTCATCAGCACCCACATTTAGGAGCTTTCATGACAACATACCTTCGGTAGAGAATGTTGGGGCAGTTGCAGATTATGTTGGAGGAACAACATATCTCTTCTCGCCTGGATCCCCCAAACAGGCTGGAAAATGTTGGGGGTCAAAGGGATATTTGGATTGCCTTCCTGGACCAGTTACCTCTGATCTCTGACGAAAGGAAGGCAGTAAGTGGATAATTAATAGCTCAAGGTTTAGTACTTTAAATATACACAATTCTTCTGAAATTTCTCAGACACTGTTAAGCTTGGCTGAAAGATAAATCAAAGAGCAATTAAAGTTGCATTCACTGACTAGTAATGATTGAGAATGTAGCGACACTATTTGGGTTAATATCTGAACCTTATGTTTTCTTTGGGGTCTTTCCCCTGCAGATTGTGTGAGTACTTCCCCATCAGGAATAATCTGTCCTGCTGCCGTGGTGCTACTTTATTTCTTAGGGCACTCTGACCTGTCGCTTTACAGCACATTTAGGTGCACACATGCTTTCTGTGTGAGTTATAGTGTAGTCGCAGCTATGAAGGGAAGTCTTATAAGTGACTCACTGTGCACTGGCCTATATGAGGAAGTTTCACAGTAATGTGCTTGGTGCGTTTTAGCAGTTTGAAAAATGGGTGGTGTGAGAGAGTGTACAAACGCAAGTTATGTTTTCTCAGCGTAGCACTATTAAAACACCAACATCAGATACTGTCAAAAACAACAACAACTGTGCAGTATTTAGATATGATTTAAACTCCAATTAAACCCAAGAGAGCAGTTAAATTGTACAGCAGTTTTCTACCTCTCTGCTGTTTCCTCTCTTTGCAGGTTCCGCTTTGGCTCTTTCAGCACACTACTTAAACAAACAAAGCAAATAGTTGCCAAAAGACGAGCAAACCTACTGCATGCATCTCAGTAAACCATTGAAGCCTTCAGCAGCATTTCACAACTGTGACATGTTGACACTTATTTCCACATATTTCCTGAGAGCTAGCTTCGCAGTTATCTTCCTTGTTTTGACTTCCTCTTTGCTACGTTGAAGCTCAGTGGTCAAACGATCTATCTTGTGCTCGGTGTCATCACTGCAAGAGCTTTTCAGTGGCAAGAAGACGGCTGCTGCTCTCTGGTTCAACAGAGCCAGCATCGACAGGTGACAGGTTTGTATCTCCAGTTTTCTGCACGTTATCTGATCAGGGATGGAGAAACATATAAAAGGTATGCATCTGACCTTAACATCTGATAGTCTGTTTTATATGTGATGATAAAAGTAACATGTTAATTTATTCCTCAGAGCTGTCCTTGGATTTTCCAGCGATCAGGCCCCCCACTTAGTGTATTTGACAAGCTGAGTTGGACACTCTGTATCAGTGAGTGTCAGTTTGTCAAATACCCCAAGTGAGGTGTCACTTATCAACAAACAAAGGTCACTGAACCGTCCAGCACAGCAGGAAAAAACTTCTAAGAGTCACTTCCCTGATGAACTCTCCGAAGATACTGATGAGATAGACAAAATGCACCGTTACCTCTCTCAGATTAAAATACTCTTTTGTATTTTTTTATTGCAAATGCTTAAAATTAACATGTGAACTTAATTTAGCATGCATGCAATCTTTTAGCATGCATTAAATGTTGTTCAACCTTCTTGTTTGTAAACTTTATAGAACAGCAAAATCTTTTTTTTTTAATATACTGCAAGAGCAACAAAAAAGCCTAATTTGAAAATGCATGGGAAGTTGTTGTCATGTGTTCTTGTGGAGTTTGTACATTAGTCTTGCTCTGCAACAGAAAAGGCAGTAGTAGTGCTATTTGAATAAGGCTTTCTGCAAACTTGTGCATTAAGTTGTTTCTGTTTAAAATATATCGAGCCAAAGTTGTCTTCTTCTCCATGAGTAGATATGATCCTGTAGCTCAAGTAACTGTCAAGGTAAAGAGAACTGCGCCATGCCTCACTTAGCCACGTGGTATTTTGCTGATGTTCTTCATTTTTATGAGCATGTATTAAAATTCAATGTATAATAATCTGTATAATAATAGTATATACTGCAAAATCATGCAATTTCTGCAAACTCTGACACTTTTCAAACTGTCTTGGTGGCTCTGTGGTGTAGTTGGGTAAGTCTGTGTCTTTTTGGGCGGGACCGGGTTTGAATTGTGGCATTGTCAGAAAGCCCATCTGGTGTATAAACTCTGCCAAGTCTGTGTGGAAGTTTCTAATGATTTCCTGCAGTGACCCCTAAATAAGAGAGCAGCTGAAAGGACTCTTATGCCATTGAATGTAGCTGCATTATTTGTTCCCATCTTGCTACGGTATCTGAGCTTTGTTCCTGCCAATTCATTATTGGAGTGAGATAAGAAGTTTTGTCATTTAGGTTTTGGGAAGTGCCACATTGCCAAATTGCATCAAGCCGACAGGAACTGTTATTGTATTATTACATTACTATTTGTTAAGTATGTAAAGTGATACTTTGGACACCTTAGCCTTTATCAACAGTAGCTATTTTGGCTTCTTGCACTACATCTAAATGAGAGGAATGCACTGCCTCCATGCTCGGTTATATTTTTTATGCTAATCTCATATAAAGTGTAAAATTGACTTATTTCAGGAGTTTTTATAATGTTTTCAGAATGTCACATCACACTGAACACCACGAACAGGTTTTGTCTAGTCTTCAAGGCCTTTAAGTAAAGGCGACAGAATTATGACTCGACTGGCTCAGCTCGTTATCACTCAAACTAATAACGCCATCTGTATAACCCTGAGTCTATAAAAAGCGCTGCTTATGAAAATAAAGGCAAGCTCCCTGTTTAAAAATCTCACAAACGAACCTGACAGTAGAATGCAATGTCTCTCACATGTAATTTCCTAAAGCAGTAAGAAGTAGTGAGAAGTATTAAAGGAAAAGCACCCACATATAGAATAAAGACAGAGTGGTGCAAGAGAAAGATGCTGGGGATAGTGTGAAAAGAAGGCAATGGCGACCCCCAAAGGAAGCAGATAATACAAATCATTACTGCTGTTACTTTGTACACACATCTACAATAAAGAAAAACGGAATTTTATTAGGAGGATGTGTCAGTAAACCTCTACATTTTTTCATTAAAAAAAAATCTGTTTTGGTCAGTACTTCTAGACCATTATGCTAGATCCAAAACATTTTACATGATATCGAATTGATTTTCTCTAATGTCAGGTAAAAACTCAAACAAGACCTCTGAACTATAGATCTCTCTGTTGGCATTCATTCTGCATAGCTTTGACAGCACTCAGTCAATCAGTACAATTCTCCTGGATTTTTGTGTATTTTCATTTTAGAGTTGATCAAGCAGTTATACAACTTATAATTTGTGGTGGATTTTGGCTACACCCTTCCAGGTAATTCAATTAAACTGTCACCTTTTGCCTTAGACATCTGGTAGCTTTTCTTCTGCTCAAAGCAATACTGACAAGCATGACAGGTAGCACCATAGGTGTGTTTGTTTGATGGGTATGTAAAAATAAATTACTTTCAAGAGCATACAGTATAGATAGTATTGAGGACTGTTCACAATTCTCAACAATTTCACAAGTGCAGAAACCATACTGTTTTTGGACACGCCGCACAAAAACAAATAAAACAAACAGACAAACAGTTTTGGCAGCTGTCAGTTTATTACAATTGAGATATAGAAATTGAACACATACAGTATAAGGCTATTGTTTATAATGCTTTTTTTTGCTGCAAATATTTACAAAAAGGGAACATTAAAACAAGCTTTAAAAGTTCAGTTTGAGCAACTGAACGTGGAGTTTTCTAGAAGCTGTTTCATCTCTCACCCAAGAGGCTTCTTCGGTTCTAACTGATGCTGGGGAGCACTGAGATTAATATACTGTAGGTGTAACAAAAGAATTAGGTGAGGGGAATAAAAAAGCATAAAACAAAGATGGCTCTTATCTCTCCTACTGGATGGCCCAAGGAGAGCACCTGGGGTTGTTGATTGTTTGTTAGGGGAGTTGGGATGCGTTGCTAACTCCCTCGTCATAGTGATTTCAGTCACATGGCACTTTGGAGCATGAATCAGGTGAGGGCAGGTGGGAGTTACTGTATGTCTCAGACCACCTGCTTTGTTAAGTGATGGTTTTTCTTGGTTAACAAACAATCTGTCTTCCTTGGCTAGAATATGGACCCTGTTGTCCTCAAACAAGTGTCCTTTAGCCTTCAGGTGTAAGGTGTACAGCTGAGTTAGACCTCCTGTGTTGAGCCATGCGCCTGTGCAGAGGTTCCTTGGTCTCTCTAATGTACAGGTCTGTGCTTTCTTCACAACACTGAACAGCGTAAACCACGTTGTCAGTCTTGTTCCTGGGTGTCTTAACTTTGGGCTGAACCAGTTTTTGTCACAGACTGTTACCGGGTTTGAAGTGCACAGGGATCTGGTGCCGGTTAAAAATCCTCCTTAGTTTTTAAGAGACTCAGCAACTGTTCCTATTTTCTTTCCTCTCAGCAGGCCTCTCTGGCTCTTCTGGGGTAGCCACAGTTCTTCAAGGCAGTCCTGATATGTCCCCTGTCCATCCAACACTGAGCCAAAAGAAAAGTTCCCCTCTCCCCATTCTATCTCTAAGGTGCCTTACAAATACTTGCTCTGCTTGGGTTGGAAAAGGTACATAATTTTTTTTATTTGTGTGTGTTTACATGAAATAATCTTTCTGATTTTCAACTTTGATGGTGTCAAATAAGGTAACATTCTGAATGTTGTAGTGAGCTAATGTTTCATTGTTTAAGCTAAGCCCTTTTCTTTCAGCTTCATTACGATTAATGCATTTCTGAGTCATTATTCTTTCTTCACCGTAAAACCGAATAAAACCTCAGTTGTCGGACCGCATCATGGTCTATTTCACATTAATCTGCTATTTTAAAGGACATTTTGAATGCATTAAACTCAAAAGTCTGGATCTTTTCCATGGACTTTTGAAACAGACTAGAAAAACCAATTTGTTGTATTTACTTGCGCTTATTTTCAGTAGTGTATTATTTATAGTGATTGTTAGTAAATAAAGGTACCATCGTTTTAACTCGTAGTCGTTTGTGTTTATTTATATGGTGAGCGATTTATCTTTCAGGCCAGAATCATTCCTTTTGGGAAATGAATTAACATAAACATTTTATTGGTTAATGGTTGATAACTCTGTTTATAACCATGTCTAAAATGCTAAATTTGTGACAGGCAACTGGGTTTTAACAGCCAATCTAGGAGTACTCTACTCTAGTATACTCTAGTATTAAGCAATATGCAGTTATATTCATTTAACTAAAGATCATTTATTTATGTTACCCTTGATTTTGAATGATCTTTTAATTAAATAAAACTCAGTTCCAGTTGTTTAATATATTCGAAAGTTTCAGGTAAAATAGTTCAACACTGGAAGAATAAAAATAAATTAAATAACTAGAACTCAAAATAGGGCTCCTAGAATTGCTGTTAAGATCTAGTTGCCTTTCACCAGTTTAGTAATTTAAACTATGGCTATGAGCAGAGTTATTAATCACCAACCAAGAAAATGTCTTTGTTCATTCGATGGTGACCCAAAAGGATGAATCGGGCCAGAGTAATCAATCATTCACTGAATAAAATAACTACAAATGGCCACAGGTACCTTTATTAGCCAATATTCACGCAAAAATGCTAACACTACTGAAAATAATCACAAGTAAATAAAATCAAATAAAAATAAGGTCCTTCAAAAATAGCAGCAGGTTTTTGGTTGATGGAAAGATGTTAAATTCAGTCAAAACAGTGAAGTTTCATTCAATTTTACGGTGAAAAATTAATAAAAAATGAATAATGGTCTAGAAAGATGCAACTGTTGAGATAAAACTGTGAAGCTGTCTACAAGAAGGGGAAGAGAAGACTGTACTTCCTAAGGAAGTTTAGGTCCATTGGTGTTAGCAAGAAGACGCTGCATATGTTCTATAAGTCTTTTGTGGAGAGTGTGATCTCTTCCGCCATCATCTGTTGAGGTAACAGCGTGAGAGGAAATGACTTAAAAAGGCTCAACAAGCTAATAAAGAAGGACAGCTCTGCTCTAGGAACTCCTCAGGAACCCCTAGAGATTATTTCACAAAGGAGAATTATTCATAAAGTGAAAAAGATTATGGACAACAGAAAGCATCTTCTGCAGAAGATTTTTAAACAGCAAAGTGTCTTCAGTAAGAGGCTTCTCCAGATCTGGTGCAAGACAGACCATCACAGAAGATCCTTCCTGACTACAGCTATTAACACCTACAACAACTGGTTAAGATTAAAAAAAATATATGGGTTACTACAACACTTAATTTCCGTTTGGGATAAATAAAGTATTTTTGAATGAAATTGAATTGAAATGCACTAATTCTAATAAAGCCGAATTGGTCACATCAGCTGGTCTCAGGAGTTCCTGTTCAGTTGGTTCTGGTCAAAAAATAAAGGAAGTTAGGCTCACAATGTAGCCTATAAATGTGGCCGGACATAAAGTAGCTTGAAGCTAAAGATACTAGCCAGTCCATTGTAACATCACCTGGTCACTTTTGCTTTAACGCCGTTAAAAGGTTATTTCAGGTAAAACATAAACACACACAAAATATCTATTCTACCTATCCACCCAAGCAGAGGAGTTATTAAGCATCAGGAAAGAGGGGGATGATGAATGTTACTGTTTGCTCCTTGGAATGGAGTTCATCCGTAGGGCAACGAGACTTGGATTAATCCGAAAGAATAACAAGAAGGAACTTTGCAGGGCTTAATTTTATAACTCTCGGGATGTCTCCCTTTTACAACGGCAGTTAGGTGATAGCTGTGGCCTAGGCACGTGGAATGTGGCAGCTTCAGGTTGCAGGACCAGTACAGCATGGTCCAGCAGCTTCACAGTTTGGTTCAGCAGCTTCTTGCGGCTCCTCTGGAAAACAGCAATTGGGCAGAGATGTTCCGTGAGCTGGCCAGGATAGGGTAGTTTATCATCTGTTTCAGCAGGTGGGTTTACAAAACACTGCGCTTAGTTCAGTTTGAATCACAGGAAAAGACAATGCATTCAGGTTTTCTGAATCGTAGGCAGGTTCAGTGTCGGTCCAGTGAGCCCAGATGCTTATTTACGTAGCCACCGAAGAGAAAGTTGAATACGAGCTGGCCCCTATGTAGACTCCGTTGCAGGGATGTGATGTCACAGGGGAGTCACTCTCATAACATCACTGACATTTGACTTCAACACATTTTAGCAACTGACTTAACACTCAGCTAAGTAACAATTGCCTGCAGTAACCAATATGTAGGAACTGAGTTGGTCCACTTTTAGTTTATGGAAGTACACTCTAATATATACTGAAATAATCTTGTAAGTGTACAATTAGTTTACCAGAAGTAAACTTGTATATACCTTATATATATAGCTGTTATATATACCTTTTAATTACACTTCAAACTAGAGCTTAAAAGCCACTGACTTTCAGGTCCATTGAAACTTTATCCTAAATGTAGTTGAAATAACCAAGTAATACTCAATATTTAATGCAGGAAAAGACACAAAAACATATAAAAAATAGATTTAAACATTTTATTTGCATCTGCTGAACAACTCCATTTAATTTCAAACTCCCATTCCAATTTTGGCAATGCGGTTACAAGAACAGTCAATTAAACAAGCACTAGTGTGTAGAACTGTTGAAATATCTTATTTGTAGCAGTTTGCTTGTTGCTCTGATTGTTTCATTTGATTCTTCTGAAATCTTAAAAACGATTGAAGGGAACAGGAAACAACACACAAACAACTCATAGTCATTGCCACTTGACAATCATCTACATCATCCTCCAGGTTAAGATACTGATTGTCGCTTTAAAGACATATCTGTCTTGTCATTCATCCAGTCTGTCCTCATAGCCCTCTTCCCTAATCTTCAAACAAAGGTAATTTGGGCTGATTGAAGTTTGGTTGTTCATTACTGTCACCAAATGGTATGCAGGTTGGCATTTTCCCACAGATACATCATCTTTAAATGGTATGAGCAACTGGCTAAATCTGCTAGGCTTTTATGTCAAGATTCACAGATAAATGTACAGAATGATTTTATACAAGACGTTAAGGAGACTCAAGAGGGAGCACCATCTGCCATGATATAAAAAGAGATAAATGTGTTGTTTTAACAAAGAAAGTTGAGCAATTGTTCAGTACATTATTGCCAAATCCATATGAAAGTGATTAAAAGAGCTGCTTTAACTGCAGTCATACTATCACAAATTAGGTTTTTTAGTGAAGACCATCTGTGCAATTTTACTTATTGTACATTGATTTTGAAAGTATATATATTATCGCAATAGTTATGGTCAATATCATAAGTAACAATATTCGGATGTCTAAAACCATCAGAAAATTATTTATCTGTCTCTGTAAGTTAATAACATTAACAGTTAATAACGTTCACCTACAATATAACCCTCTTAAACTATTCACACTAAAGCTGACCTGCTAAAAAGTACAAGATACGATTCAAAACCAAAATGGGATAAGATACCACAAAAAACTAGCATGTGTAAAAATGCTCTAATATTAATTTGCTAATAAAGTATTTTGGTTAAAAGTTCAAATACAGCTGTAAATACACTTTCAGTATACTTTCTGGTAAACACAAAGAATAGGTGCAGTATTTTACTGATAGCCACATTACGAGTTAACTGAAAGTGGACTTTCAGATGTTTTCATTTAAAATCAGTATTAACTACTTTGGGGTAAAGAGTACATAGAAGTCAATCAACGTTCATAAAGCTCATATCCAAACACACAGTGTCAGCTGATGTTGTCTAGAATATTGGAACGTGATGTCTTAAACTCTTATGATTTCATAAAGTCAAGTCTAAAGTCATAAAATGTTGTGAATTCAGTGTAATTCAATTTTAATTAAACATAGCTGTAGGATGAAGCATCTATCTGACTCTAGCACTGAAAGTGCTGTGATGAAAAGAAAATCTACCAGTTTATGTTTTGGCATTGGAGGAG
>JAUZNJ010034937.1:0-12480 GCA_034780135.1 Jordanella pulchra
GTTGCCCCTCTAGTGCACCTGTTGTTAATTTCATTAACACCAAAGCAGCTGAAACTGATTAACAACCCCCTCTGCTATTATCGTCTCTCTCAGACATCTGCTCTACATTTATGCCATTGTCCCAAGTGGCCGAGGTACCTCTGAAGTAAAAAGTTTCTTTAAATAAATAAAAACAGCTTTGTTCAAAATCAATCTAGCCTGTAGTTTAAACTGAAGGGAAATAAAAGGCATACAGAATTTGATTAGCTGTGGTGAAACCAAAGCTAACTTTTAGTAGTAAACCAAAAGAAGAAAAAAAAAAAAACGAACAGCATATTTTATATTCGCCATATTAATCAGAGTATCTGGCTTGGTGCATTGTAAGGCCATAAAGATCAAACAGAGTCTTAAATATTGATGAAAGAGAATATTTTAAAGGATCACACCCATAATCGAAGACCCACTAAAAGAGGAGTTGATGTGAAAAGCAGAGCAGTCCCTGAGAGACCCTGCAGTAAAAGCCTTCTCATTTCTATCAAGAATCTCTGATGTGCGCCAAAGTTTGCTGATTCAGCACCCGGCCTGAATAAAGGTCTACTGATGTTAGCAGGTGAATTATTCATGGTGTCTTCTGGAGGTTTCTTTAGTGTCCTTTGTGTACCAGTTGTGAGATCTGTGTGGCGCCTTAGTGTGAGTAAGAAACAGCAGGGCTTTAGTGAAAAGGAGGGTAAAATGTTTTAAAATACAACAAAGTAAGAAAATATACATCTATTCAAGATAAATGTGATGCTAAAAGATCTCAGACAGTTTCACCATCTCTGCTACGAACCGTCACAATGTAAATATTATTCCAGACCAAGCAAATATACTTCAGGTCAGTTTGACCTTTTAGAACCCATTAATGTTTGGGTATCAGTTTGTTTTTCTTTGTGATAAAATGCTTAAAAAGTATATGTTCACAGAGGTATTCTCACACTTTTTTTTTCCATATATCATCCCATTCAAATTTTCAAAGCTTTTTCCATCAGTTTTGCAAACTGACCGACTGAAATTCTCATGTATTCTTATTACTAAAATAATATCAAAATGAGAGGAAAATATTGGTTAATATACTTATTATTACACTTTCATTTAATACAGAATACTGTTAGTGGTTCTAAACTGTGGACACAACATTCAAAGATGTTATCGGTTTTGAAAAAGAATGACATTATAATGTCCCCAACTTCAAAAATACTTTTTTTTTTTTTAAATCAACAATGTTTTACAGTACATGCCAGTGGTTGACACATTTATAGTAAAAAAAGAAATCATGAGTAGCTGGAAATTCAGAGTAGTTAACTACTAGACACCTGAGCTACTGATTACTTCTCAGAGCCGATCAATGGAAAATTGGCTTATTGACTGGTGAATCTCCACGTACTGTAAATAATGACATCTCATTTAAAATAAATAGAATGTGAAATGACAAGGTTTGTCTACGCCTAGCTGCTTAGAGTAAAATTAGGCATTAAATATAGAGGCATGGTGGCCAAGGAGGCAGAGGTTTGTCCTGCCACCGGTGGGTTACTGGTCCAAGCTCCATCTGTCTCAGTCACCTGCCCTCCAGACCATTTATAGCATTTGAATTTATACCAAATTTAAAGATTGCAAGAAACATTTTAACTAAATGTTTTAAAATTGTTGTTATTTTGGAAAAATCTAAATTATGCAACAAAATCAACATTTAATTGTTGAATTTTCAAATGTTGCAGCACAACATGAAATTATTTTTATTTACAGCAACTGGGCTGCAGACTGATCAGCAAGATGAGACCCGTTTTGCCACCTACAACTATAGAATATGACAATAATGAAGTAAATGTGATGATACACGTCCTATTTCATTTCAATCATCACATAATTTCTCTAAAGATTTATTCATTGAAGGGGAGACGCTTTGGGCCTTTGATAGTCAGCTTGTAGACATAATGATAAAGGGTTGGAAAACGTTGTTTTCCTTAGACACAGCTCAGCTAGTTTGTTATTCAGAAAATAAATAGATTTGATGCCTCGATTCTTTTTTGAAGAAAAATGAATTATACATCCACTTCACAAACAAAGTGATTAACCCCCCCAAAATACAAAACATTATAGCCAAAAGCTTTTGCAGCAAACACAAAGGATTATTTAGGAAAGGATGCTGTAGACTACAAAGCAGGAGAAATTCACACAGAAATCAATGCCATCTCAAGCTTAACGAATGTTTACCTCTAGTTGTTCTAAAAATCACACCACACAGCCTAATCATACCAACTTACCCATCGTATGGATAGCTGATGATTGTATAAAGAAAACGAAAACATGGCATGAAAGGGAAGGGAAAAAGTAAATATATGAAGAGAACCAAACAAAAGCAAAGATGGGTTTGACATGCAGTCAAAGGCATAAAACCTTTAAGAAAGAGAAAGTGCTACAACTTACAGCAACATGTCCTGTTGGTTCTTCTGGAAGACGGCGCCGATGTGCTGGAAGATCTCTGGGTTAAACAGGTATATACCACAGTTGATAATATCACTAACAAACGTGCTCGGCTTTTCTACGTAATGCAGGACCTGCAGAAAGAAAAAAAAGGTACATTTTATGTCTTTTAAAGTTTGAACACTGATTAATGGCTGGGTGGACTAGATAAGAGTCTGTATATACCTCATTTGTTTCCTCGTTCTCCACAATGCAGCCATAATTCATGGACTGTTTCCTGTTTGCCTAAGAGGGGAGATATTTCACCTTAAGATTCTGAAGAATACTTTTGATGAGCAAAGCGGCGGTAGCTGCTTAATCGTAAAATCTCACCGTTGTTCCTAGAATAACAAAACTGTTTGGCTCTCCGTGCTCTTTCTGGAAGTTGAGCATCTCTGTGAGAGGAAATGCTGAGCAAACATCAGCATTCAGAACAAAGAAAGCCTCTGGACTGCCAGATAGAATCTGATCTCTGAAGTGATAAATGCCCCCTCCAGTGCCCAGCGCCGCAAACTCCTGTAAATACCTGCAGTGCAGAGTGGTGAACAAAGGGGTAGCTGTAAATGTTTAGCAGTAAAGGTGAATTAAAACTGCAAAACCTTTATGCATACAAATAACTTTAAAAAAAGTACCTAAAACATTTTAAAGGTTATATTTTTGTCTGTTCTTCTCCAGTGATTAAAGCCAAAGCTCCATCTTTACCTGATTGACATTTTGAACTCCTGCTGTGCATTAAACAGGAACCGGTTCAGTTCTTCATTTGGCTGATAAAAGCCAATCAGTAAAATCTCCTTCAGGTTTGGTACCTTCAAAATAAAGGAGACAGAACAGTCACTCGTGACAGGATATTTTAGTAACAGTATGAAAATGTAACAAACATCACAGCTAATATGGATAAACCTGCTTGATTCAACCTGATCCCACGTTAAGCTTTTAAAAGTTCCACTTTCAGCCTCAGATTTTCTGATTTTTCAGTCATTGATTATAAAAACAGGAAAGTCCACTTTGAACTGTGGCTGGTTGTTCCACAGTTTTGTTTTTTGCAAAAAAAAATGTTTGCTTTTTATTTAATATTATAAATATTTTCTGTAAATCTGCTCTCCCAACTAATTTTCACTTAATTGTGATTAGCATCCAGTAACATGGTAATGGTAAATGGGTAGCATTAGCTTAGCATCTAGATTTGGTATACTTAGTTAGTATATCAGGGACCTTTGAGTATCCTTATTCTATCTTGAGGCTTTTGATTTCATTTAACTAAGAATAGTCTTGTTCGTTGACTTGATTTAAACAACTTTTCAACATTCTAAAATTTCAGATCATTTTCATGTTGAAGTTTCAAGAGTTGACAGAGTTGGTCTGTTTGCTCTTAATCTCACCCATAAAGGGGGAAACATGTGTTTGCTTTCATGATGCCAAACTATCGAGCTGAAATTCAAACACCCCGCAGTAAATGCAAAGTAGGGTCAGAAAAGGAAACATTCAGTCAGTATCTGGATCTCGTTATCAAAATTGTGAAATAGTGCACTCTAATGAGTGTGAGATTCTCTCTAAGGATACATGATCACAAATTTAACACATTATTTAAATAAATGATCTACTCTATTCCTCAGGTGGGAAAGCTTTACTTTCACCTGGTTCAATTCTGTAAAAAATCTTTCAGCAACCTTTTACCATCCAATTATTAAATAATTAATCGAAAAAATAAGCAACAGATGAATCGATTAGCAAAATAATCATTAGTTTTAGCCCTAATTGATAGATTATTTTAAGTTAGTTTTACAATTGCTAGTTTAAATGTATATCTTCTACATACATTTATAGATGCATCTGAATTAAAACATTAGAAATTCAAATTTGAAAACATTTATTTTACAGTGATAAATGTCAAGGATTTATGTCACTTCATTTTAATGATAATGTCTTACTTAATTTTATGTAAACATCAGCTTATTTTACAGCTAATGCAAACGAAAATGAATGTTGATCCACTAAATATTATTCCTATTTACTTAATGCACTAAATACAGAGGCAGAGCAGCAAATGCATTCATTTCTGTTTCAGTAAGAGATGACATAAAGGCAATCATCTTCCTTTTGACAATAAGCCATGAATTACTCCATGGAGTTTATGTCAGACAAGTTGTATTTATTTTCTTGTGTAGCTGTATTGGTTTTCCTTCAAAACCCTCTAAAGACAGCAGTAATCCCTCTAGTTTAAGCATCCTTTTCTACCACTAGTTTTTTCTTAAACTAAACCTTTCCCTGGCTTCAAATCACAAAAAAAACTTGCAAAGCAGAACATTTCTTTGGACAATGTCACTTTGAGTAACGAATGTATAAAGTGATTAGATTAAATTAAGACATAAAACATTTGCAGATCTTTTGAGATGCAGTTCTGCATCTGGAGCGGATGATAAGAGAAAATCACTCACTTTGACGCATGCTTCAATCTGATGCTGAAGCATAGGGACACCAGCCACTGGAAACAAGGGTTTAGGAACTTCGAAAGACAATGGTCTGAATCTTGTCCCTGACAAGGAAGCAAATCACCCAGTTACCCATAACTGAAGACAATTATCCCCACTTCTTAAATACATTGCTAACATGTCTTGTTTGTATGTTTTCACGTTAAGCCACGTCAGTATAAACAAGCTCATCCAGTTTGTTAGCATTAGCAGCTTAGCTTCTCTAATAATAATAATAATAATGTAACATCAACGTGAGCAATAAGTAGAAACAGAAATAAAGTTAAAATAGCTCTAACCTTTTTGGGGACCTCCGATTAAAATGATCGCCTTCAGCATGTTGACCCAGGAGCTGTACTGTGGCAGAAGAACACCTGACAGACGTCTGTCTGTAACAGCTGACTGTAGGCTTCCGTATCCACGTAGTACATGTGATTTTACGAGATTACCGTAAAAACCCGGAGTAGATCATGTGACAGGACTGGAGTGGAGTGGAAGGGCGCTGCTCTTCGAGTAAGGTTTTACACACAGACACATTATATAAATGAATTAATAAAAACTTCATGTTTGGTGGAAGAAGTAGAAATAAGTGCAATAACCAACAGCCAACAAATAATATTATTTCACACAGCGAAAACACATCTCCAATTAATGCTCTTCTTTGCAGCTGGTTACGGTAAAAATGTGTAACTTCTGATCTGGCATTGGAGGAGTTAAGCACTGCCAGTTTAGTCATATATTTATTGCATAATTATTTTTTTGTAAAAGAGTACAAGCTAATTTGTTCTACCCTTATTTGAAATACATTGTCACGTTTTTATATAAATGTACTTACCTGTTCTCATTGCATTTACTCTGGACATTTTCTGCTCTACATCAATTCAGCAATTCATACGAAGCTAAATTTTTCATCATTTTTTTAAAGCAGTACAATACAATAACAAATAACAATAACAAATTTGCAAATGATTGTGGGTAGCATTAAAGAGATAATAACATAAAGAGAGAAGCTATCCATCTTACAATGCTTTACTGCAATCAGAAAAGTGCCTCACCACTCCTTTCTGTGAAAAATCAGCACTTTATTCATGAGTGCTACATATACTTGTATTTCAACCCATATCAATGAAGAAAAATCCTTATGCATATGAATGATTCAAGTTAACAGCTCTATCATGGAGAAAATTAAATTAGAAAGGTACCAGGTTGATTTAGGAAACACTCTGGGATTTGTCCTGGGTCCTACGTTTTTGAATTTTCCTAAATCTGCAGCCTAGTTTAAAGTGATTTAGAATTATACTAATATAGGACACATTGTACAAGATCTCTTCCTTGGCTGGGTTTCTAATAAATGTTAATTATTTCGAATCAAAATAATAAAAAGTTACAACAATATATTTAAATGTGTTGGTAGTTTTTGAAGTAACACCTAAGGGGTGGACAAGCAGGCTCCTTGTGAATTTATACATAGTGATATTAAAGTTATATAATTTTGTTTTCTTTTTTCGAATTTGCCCTACCAGTTGTGGGAAATTACTATGACAATGAAAGTGCTGTACTGTGGATTTATACTGTATATCATTAATTTTGTTAATTGTATAATAATCTGAAATATTAAAGTCTGGCAAAAAAAGTGAGTACGTTAGTAAAGGAGGTATAAAATGCTGTCATTAACCCAACACAGCATCCCTACCACCTGAACACTTGATATTTGCTCAGCAGACTCAACACATTCCTTTAAATCCCATCTGAGACTCACCCTTTTTACCTGGACTTTAATTTGAGTTCAATTATCTTTGTCACGATGTGGTTTTGTTGTTTAAGCTTATGTCATTTCATCCCTTTAACCTACTGCATTTATTGAATACTTTTTCTTTTGAGTCCACTAGTTAACTACTTTTTTTCCAGCTTTCTTGCTGTTTTAAAATGCTATGGAGATAAAATTGGCATAAACTTTTACTGATCATCTCCAGTATCTTGCTACATAAGAAAATTGAAAACATTAAGAAGCACACATCAGTCAATACATAACATCGTTTTTAATCAATGGCCTTTATTTTACCAAGTTTCATGTGGATTTTAAATCATTCTAAAAAAACAAAACAAAACAAAAAAACAAGCTGTTTTGTTTTTATGTGAGTAATATTTTTGTTTGATATCAGTTTTCCATAAATAAGACTTGGAATCCGTTTCTGAAACAGAATACTAGTTTGTGATACTAAATATTGACATATGTAACTGCAGTGTTTTGTCACCTATAAAACTTCCCCATCTTGTTTCTCTGAGTATCTTTTGACAAAGTAGGTTACGATGTTAAGAGTTATTGCAGATAGAAAAATAACTCAGCTGTCGGCGTGTAAGGCTCATAAAGACAATAAATAGCGCACACATCTATAACGGAGGAGTCTTCTTTCATACCTGCTCATTAAAACATAACCTGAAGTAAAACAAGTCTCCTGAGTGGTGATATTCAGAACTCAAATGTATGCAAATAAGGTGTGAATTTTCATCAAACAAAATGCAATAACATCTCAGTCAACAGTCACCAGGGGTGAAGCGGCTCTGGTGTAGACTCATTTGCAGGAGCAGCAGAGGAATGTGAAGTGCTTTCAAAATGTTTCCAAAGTTTAAAGATTCATTTATTTAATTTTGCTCTATCATCTGAAAAACCGTTGTTGTTTTTTTTTTTTGTTTCTATTATAGCACATCAAAATAGTCTTTTTTTTCCAATAGATTGTTACCATTTATGGATTTTTAGAGAATCTAAATCAGATGCAAATTGAATAAATTACACTCTTAAAATATGCAAAGCCTTAATACAAATATTACAAACATTGTTAGAAAGTCTAAACCAAAATAAGTTGTTCTCACCTGGAGGACAATGCTCTTAACATAATTTATAAAACACCTTACTTTGTGCAAAGATTAGTTTGATAGGAAAATGTTTTAACATTTCCAAAATGGAATCTGAGAGACCTTTTAAAACTGAGCTTCAAAGGTGCAAAGTTCTTTAAGATGAAATCTTATCCGTAAAAGGGTTTCATTACATTTTGAAGTCATAATTCCAAACTTATTTAGACTCAATTTCCTGATTTTTTATCCTCTTTTGCTTTTTTAAAGTATAAGCGTAAGGACTATGAATTTATGATTTTGATTTACTGTACTGTAAATCATTTACAACAATTTATTATTTTCAGACTGTGTCCCATTTTTAAATAGGGAGCATAAAAAAATTGAATTACATAAGATGAAACCATAAATAAAAGTAAGGATGGAAGGACTGAAGTACATTTAATGAACAATCAACAGGAGTTTTTAACAGTGAGGCATGGAAAAGTGTGGAAGTATAAATATTTTTTACACGTTCAAGTTTTTCCTCAAACTGTGTAGTAATACCGTAGCAAGAACTTCAGTTCACTTCATAAAAGACCTTGATATAAAGTAGGTTTAGTCCAGGATTTGAAATATTCTATTATTACCTGCAACCTTAATACGGATATGATCAACCTTGAATGGAGTCCTTTCTGAAAGTCTGATTTTATGTTTGAATGTGAAAAGATGACAGAATCCATTTTTTTCTATCTTGCTCAACTCATCCCCCGATAGATAATCAGCCTCTCAGGGCATTTTGTACCTTGAAAGTTTAGGTCAACAGATAGCTGCTTCTGAGTACACATGAATCTACAGCGTTATTTCATTCTGATGGGATAAACAGAGCTCAATGGATAAAAGCATACATGGATTAAATAATTCCAAGAATTATAAACCCTAAGACAAAAAAATAATGTAGAGCACTCAGGCAACCTCAGGACCTACAACAATATAAAGTTAAAAAACACAAAAATGTAACTAGAATTCATTGAGCATTAAACCATGAACCATGTGGATGCTTTCTTTTTGACATTAATTACGGACATATAACTGCTAAAGTTAAGAGTTAATTTTGTCTCTGTGATACATCCCCGGTCTAAGCTCAGATTTATTAATTTCATCATTCCTTACATTATACAACAGTGATAAAAAAAACAAGGACCATTTTCTGTCAAAACAAAATCTATAAAACAGCTCAAATTAATAAAAAAATTGAAAACATTTCTAATTGATAAAACACAGAGGCCCAAATTCAAAGAGCTTAAAAAAAGATAAAACACGAGCAAAAAAACAAAAACACATAAAAAACAATACAAAGAACATTTATTGTGCATCTCTTATAGATTTCAACAAATTTGCCAAAGTAAATCACAATACTGTGCGATTAAACATGTTGAATAAAGAAATATTTTACTAAAAGTGTACGATCACAGCATAATAAATCCCTTAGTTTGTTTTCTTATCAGGGTGTTTGGGACAATTTACCTCAGGTTATACAAAAAAAAAACCTCTCGGTTTTTGGCTCAGTCTGGTTCAGATGAGATTGCAACAGATTAAAAATAATGATGCACATGGATTATCTTTGTTTTAACTCGTTCAAAGCATTAAGCAGTATTTTTCAACCCTGATCCTCTAGGGAAACTGTTTCTTTGCTTTAATGCACATGATTCAGATAGCTGCAGTTCAGCAAACCCTGTTAATTGACCATCAATGGATATCAGGTGTGCAAAAGATGAAGGGCAGCGTGCCTTGAGACCAGGGTTGAAAAACACTGTCATAAAATAACACTCACAGAAACAAAGGCAGAAAGACAAATTAGTAAAAGAGGCTCTAAGGTAGTAGAAAACTTAGGTTAGAAATTTGAAGAATTTCAAAAAAAATAGTTTAGACTGATTTGGCCTAAATCTTATGGAAACAAAAAGCTATTAAAGAAAATAAGAAATGTTCATGCAAATTTATAACTAGATAATAAAATGTAAACTTATATTCAAGTGGTGTAAAACCGAACAGTAGATGGCACTGTTCAAGATTTGGAGGCGTTTATCTTGCTTATTGGTTCCTTATGGTGCATTTATTGAAAAGATGGCTAAAATCAAAGGCATGATGTTTGTTATCCAGGTGTTATTACGACATCAAAAAATATTGTTTCCACATTACTGAGAATTTAATTCTGTGCAGTGCTTATTAAAATTAAAGAGCCTGGTCTTTAGCTTGTGCGTCATTCTCCTCAGTCATTTATGCATCAGTTTGCAGTGGAGTATTTCGGTAGTGGCTTTATCAACTCATTTTTTGTCACAACATTTAACAAAAATCAATAAAAGCACAATTTTGCATCCTCTTCTGTATGAGCAACCAACATATTTTTTATCTGACTGCATGTAGCAGGAAATACCATCCGTACTGTGATAGTAATATATACAATTTTACCCCGATTCGTAAATATAAATACATTTATCTACAGTTTTAACAGGTACAATAAAAAAAACATTCTTTCAGTCAGAAGTACAGGGAAGTTTCATTTTTCAAAGAGAAAGACTGATCACAATAACCCTTTTTGTTTAACCTGCCTGAAGCCATTCGCTTCAAAACGCGCTTGTCTGCAAATTATTCAACACCAGTCTGATTGTAGTTCTCTTCAGTTCAGTCTCAGTTCTACAGGCTGCCATTAAAAAAACAAAAAAACAAAAGTCCCCTTCAGTAACCTTAGTTTACAGAATTTACAGCACAATACCTTCACAACTTGTAGTACACTTTGAAATATTATTTCTGTTTTCTTGAAGTGGGAAATAGGGAAGTAGTTTGAAAAAAGAACATTTTCTTTAACTGTAGTAAACAGCAATCAGAGTTACGAGATCAGATATTTTGACAGATACGACATAAGACTATGGTACTTTGGCACCAGGTACCAGTGAAACCACCGCATCACTTCTGAAGAACTGAGCACATGCTGCTGCATGCTCCGTGTATATCACCACCCCTGGAAAACACCTATAGGAAACCTAATATCGCAGAAACTCTGTGTCACTCTGTGCTTTAGAGAATGTCTTTACATCCATACTCATCCTCTTCATCTTATCTCCTAAAAGACCGTTGAGATATTTGAAAATTTAGGCAAGTAGACATTTTCTGACTTGCAGGGAGTCATACAGACCTGCTCAACACTAAAAAACAGTTTCATCGTATTCCTCATTTGAAAACGGGGTCTAAAGGCTTTGGTTTCAATATTTAGGAAAAAGTTCTTAAACAGCTTAACGATTCTCCAAACTTTAACATTAATGATTAACTAATAATCCAGTACAAATAAAGGCTGTTTTCTTTATGTTGGGGTTATGCTCCGGCATTAAGAGATTATATCATTCAAATTTTACTTCCATGTTTGTAAAATGTGCTACATTCTACATTATATCATTTCAGCAAAAATCTCTATGAACTAAATATAGGTACTATAGTTTTAATCTATGCAAAGTTTGATTAATCACATTAGGTTTTCCTAAAACTATCCCAGTTTAAGTACCTATAATTAAGTCTACTGGTCAGTTTATTTTGTATCTTGACACTAGTAGAGCTCTGATTACCGTCTACTGCTGATAGGTCACTGACTACTTGAAAGTAATTCACACATCCCCTCTAGAAACTTCAAGTATGAACACATATAGGGAAAAAGGGAAAACATTTATCTGAAAAATCTTTACAAAGAAATAGTGCTTAAAATCACTGCACTGCATCATTGGTGTGCACACGTTAAAATCTGCCCCTTATGGAATTTGTTAAATTCAATGGAACTCTGAAGTTTACATTACCAAATATTTTAAAACCACACACTTCAATCCCAAAATTGTGACAGAAACAAACAACTCTTGATCAGGACTGGAAATTGTACACAAGGCCTGCAGATGAAATCTAAGTTCTATATATCGTCAGCAAAAGTCCTCTGAGTTGTAGTTTAAGAGCAAACAATTCAGTACCTTACTGGCTAAACTGCTTAAGGTACCTATAACAGAAACCTGGTTGTAGCTACTTGTAAAATAACCAAACATCAGTCATGCAGGTTTACATTTTAGGCCTGATCTTCATAGGTTTGTGTGCATTAAATCAAGTGCAAAATTGTAAACAAACGGCAAAGCTGATCTTCAAAAAACATGCAATTCAGAATATTTAATCTTAATTTGCACTTCTTTTTAAACTTTGTAGCACTTTGAGCTAGCTATATGTACAATATAAATTATATCTAAAATTCATATCATCATTACTTTTTTAAATAATTATTACCTCTAACTGCATGGCAGAATGTCCTCTTCATTTACAGCCACTCAAACTGGTAAAAAGCACATGCCATTTGACCATTTGAATTAGGGTGCATTAAACCTGTTTGCACATCTTATCAATTGTGCACGTATTTCATAGTTTGACCACAACATACTTATTATTGCATGTGCATTTATTTTTGCCTATGTGATTTAGCACTCCTTATTTGGATTATTCTTAAGATCATGCCGTATGTATATGACACAATGCGATAAATGTTCAGGAACAAATTTATTATTAAAGTAAAACGCCTGGAGGGAAGATGGATCTATTATATGTTATGGTACAGTGGGGAAAATAAGTATTTAGTCAGTCACCAATTGTGCAAGTTCTCCCACTTAAAAAGATGAGAGAGGCC
>JAUZNJ010034938.1:7148-29640 GCA_034780135.1 Jordanella pulchra
TTTTGCCCTAATATGGCAAATTCGTGAAATAAACCATTGATGACATGCAGAAAAATGAAAAAGATTAGCGTGTGGCTGCCCCAAAATCAGCCCAAAAGTGGTTGAGCTGGCTTCTCTTATTTGAAGGCTATCGGTCGTCCTTGTGCAGCATTGGTTATAATTCTGGTAATAGGATCTTGTTGCATGTTTTGGCCATCTACTCCCTCTGTTCATTTTACATCTAATTTCTGAAATGAAGACCATCAGCAACAAACATTTATAATTACAGTTCTTAAGTACATAACTAACTTAAAGTTTTAAACCTTTAATTTTTTAAAACTGTGGTATACTGTACTGTACCTTGATACCTAAAATTGTCCCAAAACCAGCTGATACAAAAAAGCTGAACATGAAATCCCAGAAGACAACTGATCAACTCAAGAAATTGATTTCAGCATTGGCAGTCCTTTACCATTCCATACTTTCCCAAATGAGAACTCATCTGCACCTCTGTATACAGTTTATATATGCAGATGTTGGCCTACAAAATCTAGGACTTAGATGGAGCACTAATAACTCATCCATGTGAAGCAGTTTTAAGTACAGATTTAAATACAGCTGTTTTGGGAATAGAGGAGAGTTGCTTGTCTCCTTGTTGCTAGGCTTACTGTAAAAAGATGTCTAATCTTTTGTTTTGAATCTTTTGCTGTGAAAGCTGGTCACAGAGTCTAAGAGAGAAATAAAGGTAGTACAAAGATTGTGCTTTTGTAGCTTGTTATGTAGAAAGATAATGCGGCTTCAAAGAAATCCATTATGATAAAAAATGATCACAGATCAACTGAAATAGGACATGACATAGAGAAGATCAAAACACATTTTGATCACGCAAAGGCTGAAAACATAATATGACAAATTGTTGATCTGTGATTGCAAAATTTTCTATCAACCATCTAGATTTATATATATATGTAAGTATATATAATATATAATTACAGCAGTGATGTTGAAAATGGTCTTTCATCTGTTTTTTGAGTTTGTCTCCCTCTCCTTGCACTTTTTCTTAGTCTAAGCTTCTGTTCTTGGGTTTGGTAGTACTATACTATAACTAACTATAACTCCAGACATGTCATAATATAACATACCCATTCAAATATATTCATGCATAATTAAAGTCCATCCATCCATCTCTTTATTGGACTTCTCTGAGCTGCATGAATCCAAATTCTATTCCAAGTTATATTACATTTGGACCATCTTGAGGTTGGGTTACCTTACATAAACTAGAAGCTTTACTCTTTTTGTGACAATGGAAATGTGTAACAACAGTTTTGTGGCACAGCAAAGGCATCATCAGGATGCATGCTAAAATTGTCGCTGCTGTCCTGGTCAAATGTCTTTGGCTGAGGTATATCTACATTGGAGATTAACCGCCTTCAAATCTGTATAAATTAGCCACATGCTGCAGCTTCTGACAGATATGAGCTTTTCAGTCTCCTCTCCAACTGAGTGCTGGAGTTTTCTGTGTCTTAATTACCTCACATTTGGCACAGTGAGCTGTTCAGCTATTGGGGGCCATGGGGAGTTTGGGACTCAGCTGAGATGCTCAGACAGCGGTTGGTGACAGAAGCCAAGGGAGGATGCAGCAGAGAAAAGGCTTCCAGCTATCATGCCTAGGATGACAGAAGCCGTTGTGGAGGGGGCTGAAGATCCCTGAGGAGAAGCGAGAAGAAAGAGGAAGAGCTAGCTTTGGGGAGAAATCCCCTCAGGCACATATGGTGAAATTGAAACATCCATATGCTGTCTTGAAAGAGAAGATATCGAGTATGTCGACATTCTCAGTTGCTTGTTCTTTCCGCTTTGGAGAAAGCGTGTACTTTCTGGTTTCTTTCATTTTGCACACAAATCAAAAACCTTCAAGGAAAGGAATGCTGACAAACGGTAAAAGGAAGATAAGGCTGTTTTAGAAACTGTACGATTCTACAAATAAAATAAGAGACACGCTCAAATTATACTGGAGTTTAATTAGATTATGCTAATTTCAGACAGACTAGTATGTCAAACTAGAAATAGAAAAAGTCTGATATTGAATATTTTTCATGCTGAGGCTTTCATACCAGAATAAAAAATAAACCAAAAATCTATAAAGAGTATTGTTGAAAAAAAATATTACAGAACATTTTGTTGCCTAAAGCCGTTTACAAAGGCTTGGCAGTGCATTCAGAACAAAAAATTAAATGGCGTATGATGTTAAAGAATAAAATGTGTTTTTAGCATTAATTCAATGAAAACTAAAAAACCTCCTTTGTTGTGTTTTTATTTATTCAATTCAGTTGATTTATATAGCCCCAATTTACAACACATCATCTCAAGGCACTTTACACAAACAATTCAACCAAATCATGCAGTCAGATTGGTTCAAAGTTTTCTATCCAAGGAAAACCAGTTGAATGCGTCGACTCAATTGTATTGACTTAACAGCGATCCCTCACACCAAGTGTGCATGTAGCAACAGTGGAGAGGAAAAACTCCCTTTTAACAGGAAGAAACCTCCAGCAGAACCAGGCTTAGTGTGAGTAGCCATTTGTTGAGGCTGACTGGGTTTCAAGGAGACAAAATTAGACATAGAAAAAGAAGCAGAGATACAAAAGATAACTGTCAGCTCCACAGGCGCCCTGTCCAGGAAAGATACAGCCAGGCAGACAAGCTCTGAGCCAGCTCTCATGTTAGGGGATGAAAGAGAGCACATCCAGTTAGTCACAGTAAGAGAAACAGGACTACACTGAAAAAGAGGCCAAGCTTATTATTATAAGTAAGGCTTGATAAATCTCAAAGTTTTAAATAATCCCTACTCATTTGAAATTTTCTTGTTCTGATGTGATAACATAATGGGTCTCGGTTGGCTTTTTCTATTTAAATTTCTGTTAAATATTTTTTTGCTACCTTTGTTAGTTAACATGGAGCTTTGTTTATATTTACCTTACTAAGACCCTCTAAAGTCCAGATATTATAATGGGATCATGTGTACAATGAGTATACACTAAGACATTATAGACACGTATTTTATCATACCAAATCATGCCAAATTACTGCCTTTGTAACTGCTTTGCAATTGTTCATATTTGATTATGAATATTATTAATAATGATTATGACTGTAAATTCTAACAAATTTTTATCATTATAAATAAATTGTGTTTTTATTTATTGTTTTTTTTGTTTTATTTAGAATATATTTAGTTTGTTTCATAACGGCCAACAACAATAACGCACCCAAAATCCCAGAAAGAAAGTCCTGTTAAAACCTATTGCAACACCACGGGACAGAATATATTTTACCCAAACTTTAATCTTGTTTCAATTTAATCATTATTTACAATCAAATCATCTAGTAGAAATCTTCCATCACATTCAATAAATCCATTTGGATAGGAAGACATAAAAAAACAACAAAAAAACTGCTGTGCGGGTTGTATACCCAAGCAATTTCCAGACAGAGTTTTTTCTCAGTTAGTTGATATTGGAAAAGCACAAGAGAAGCCTGCTGTGAAAATAGAAGCCTGCAGCCGTGGGCAATGAACTGCAAAGGCTGACAGCGAAGCACTGGCAGTGTTGATGTTAAATCTCCGCCTGTATCTATGCTTCAAATACTCTGCTATCAGAACCACAGTTTGCTCACTTAGTCTTTTAATCCTAATGGTCGTCTGATTGTGGGTAAAACATGCATAGAGAAATTAAACTAATGTGAAGTATTTTAATCCAGCATAACATAGCTGAACACATTAACAACTGTTCTAGTTTTAGATGTAACAGCCAGCCACACCTTTATTTAGCTGCCTTTTGTTTCGTGAGGTGGGAAGACAGAATATGAGACGAAGCACAAATACCTACTTAACATCCGACAATATTGCATAGTCAAATGTAATGTCCATATATTATTTTGGAAAAATCAAAGATATTTTTACATGGCCTGCTGATGGGAACCATTTCTCAAGAACATACCCTGTTATACTGTAAGTCAAATATAACAGCAATGATCCAATAATAACATAACCAATCTCAAATTGGTCGCTCCCAGTTGAATGAATAAAGCTTTTCTCACCTCAGCATGCTGGATGGTTGAAACTTGAAGTTAAACTGACAGTTCACTTTACTTTCTGATGAATTTGGCTAATACATGTCTAATCAGTTGTGGTCTTGCAACTAAAATTCCTGATATTTAAAACTAAATCAGTTCTAAGAAAAATATAAAAGGAGGTGGTTTATACCATGGTAAAAACAGCTTACCTCGTCTTTATACTGCAGAACAATGAGAATTCCAGGCTAATTAAGTAGGCAAATACTATTCACAACAAGAACAACACCCCTAGATCTGTATATTGTTAGTTTTCAGATACACCAAAAACAATTTAAGGATAGATGGAAGTGGGAAAGCTTAAATGACTTCTTATCTGTACATCATTGTTTTTTTAACAGTTAAATTCCTGTCAATTTTAAACCAAAAGAGACTTTGTCTATCTCCCCTTGTTAAATTGCTTCAGTTTCCTTGCTATGCCATTGATTTGTCTTTTTTAGAGCCAACCTGACAAAGCACCATCAATATTGCATCCATTTCAGTCAGAGCAGCCTAGAACTCCTTTAAAGTCCATTCAGGAAGGTGTAATAAAATGAATGCCTGTCTTCATTTCCTGGGCAAGGAGGATCACTTTGTTTTGTACACACATTCACACACCCGTCCCAAAAGGTTAGGTTTTAACATAATGGAGGCAAAAAAGTGACATTTCACTTTATTAATACCCTCGAATATTAATTAACCCTCTCTTGTAATTAGCATTCGGTCCTTTTCACAACCCTGAAACGGCTGCTCTGAGGAGATGTAATGTTCGCAAAAGAGCAAGTCAATATTTGCTTGTAACAAGTCAAAAGGAATTGTTTCAAAAAATGACTCTGAGCACTCCAACTTAAGGCAGGGTATTCAAGCTGTCCAGCTCTATTTAAGCAGATCTGCATCTGACCTCCACCTGTTTCGATCTCTGTCCTGTTTCTGACCATAGCGGTTTATTTGGCAGACACAGCAATCTGCAGAAGCGTGGTAGATATTAAATTGAAGCCATGCAGCTGCCTCAATGCCCCTTTGGGAAATATAGTAAAAAATTTAAACGGTTTCCAGAGGAGGAGATCTATTCTGCTGGTGGCTCATTGACTTCAAGTCTTTAAGCTCGATCATTAGCTTTTTCAGTATAAGTGACTCTTCTAACACTTATGATGTGATGGGGCTGCTGATGTTATTCTACCTTTCAGTGTTTCTGGTTAATAGCATGACTTCTAAATAAAGACTGCCATGATTTGGAACCATGTGGTATCAGACCCTGATCCAGACTCAGTTCTGAGAACATCAAAGCATCATGACATCCAGTTTATACAGTCAGAGCCACCAGCACCAGGAAAGCTAACCAAGGCTGAGCCTTCATTTGTTTGCTGGAGTGGCTAATGGTCTTCCGATCTGTAACCTCAGGCTCCACTTTTCACTTTAAACAATCAAGTATCCCTTGATGTGACTTAATAAGAAACAATTGGTCCAATTCAGGTTTTGGTCTAAGGCAAACAAACACACAGTAATATAAATACAGTTTGAAAAGCATGTGAGTTCTTTGTGCCATGAAAAAATTGACAGAGCAATATTAATTAACCCAATTTGTTCTAACCAAATTTTAATAAGGCAGCTATGAACACTGAAATGTAATCATTTACAATTATATTAGAATCGATTGCCTTCTTTTATATATTTTCTATATTATTATGTGTCGTCACCTTATTGATAATACAATTGAGAAAACAAACATAACTTCTTATTTACTTAGTAACATTACCATTGAGTTATGATCAAATAGTAAATGAAACAAAAATGAAATTGAGCATGAAAAGCCCCAATTTCACTAATGAATATATCAAACAATACATATAAAGTTAAGGACCTAATTATTCAATGGACTTAGGTTTAAAGTAATATTTTAATTTTACGACGGTGCTTCTTGTGACTAGAAGTAATAATATATATGTTTTGGCCCAGTAGGAAGCCTGAATTCAATGTGTGCTACAGTAAAAGGCCTTCAAATCTCCTTTGCCAAAATACTATAGTTAAGACATGAAAACAGCTGGTTAGCAATGATAAGGGTTTGAGAGCATAAATAGCTTTCAAATGATTAAAAGGCCACTAATAATTTTGACATGTCCTTTATTTAAATATAAATATGGAATTAAGATTACGTTTAGATTTCCTTTGAGAGACACAACAATAGAAAAACAAAACTTAAAAAAAATATATATTTTTTTCAAAAAGTGCATACAAATATTAAACTACACCGAATGTTTTCAAACATTTGGAATAAAAATCTATTTTTTTAAGTTTGAAATTGATTTTTTTATAAAAAAAAATAAAACAAAAACAATTCAAGAAAATAGCTTCCATTCAGTGCATGTTAAAGGTTTTTATTAAATAAAAGAACCAAACCCCATAAAGCCTCACTGTTGTTCCTTTTCCCCTGTGTAGAACAAATGAAAGTACAGTGATATGGGGGAATATTCCTGCTCCAGCATCACACTGAGACACAGAATCTGTCTGGTGATTTATGTTGCTTTTTTGATGAAATAGAAGCAAGGGGGAATCTGAAACCAAAGTTTAAAGCTTAGCATGCTGGTATTGATCCAATATAAATACAGACTTGGTATCAATACTAATATTGTTTTGGATTAATCTGCTAACCAATAATTCTAATGTGTTGCTTTTGTTTGTTTAGCATGTTTCATATAATTTTCTGACTTTTCTCTTTAGTTAATTTTGACTTTTCTAAAATATTTAGTGTCCAGGTTAGGGTTTTAATTGTGTCTGGTGTGAGTTATACCGCTCTATATTACATACTGCCAATTAGCTTCTGTTGATTAATAATGTTACCTAACTTTGGTGCTTTTAAATTGGGAAAAAATCTAACTGTTCATTTTAGCATCAAGTGTTTTGTTTGGCTTTTAGTTTTTTTGTATGATGAGCCAAGGATTGCTGTTTAATTATGCCTTTTTCTCAACAGGTCTAATGTGGGAATTCACTATTTTTAAAGATATAAGGCCCTCCAAGCTACTGCTATTCACTTTAAATCTCAGCAACAATTTTCAGAAAAGAAATGCAAATATTTTACCTTGACAAAAAGTGTCAGCATTGATTTCACTTAGATTTGACACCCCATGGACATCAGTGACATTCAAATATTTCTAAATAGTTGTATTGCTACCGTGAATATTAACATATACTTACAAATTAAGACCACTTCCTGCATCTTAAATATCTAGCTGATTTTTTTGAAACAGCAGGAGAGCTTCAGCATAATTTATCTGCTTGTCAATTAGTTGAGACAGGGAACAAAACACTGATCCTTCCGCATGTTTAAGTGGTGTTGCTTTCTAATTAATTGAAGCAAAATGCATGCTTGATTACACCTACTTTGTATTTGGTTTACGGTGGTCAGGCTGGCAATAAAATTTGCCTTAGAGAGCAGAAAAGTTTTTGATTCAGGATATTTGCAGATTAAATAATCCCAAAACACTTGTAGCTCAGACTTTTGGGAGACACATTTCTAAGTCCTCCGACTTCTTTCATGATGGATTTTGTCTGCCCTTAAATTTCTTTCACTTATAAAGCTCATAATCCATAATCCATTTTTTTCACCTATTAATTAAGCCCCACAGTTAAAATCGTTTGGTGACAGGGGTAGCCGGACCCTCCTTGGAGACAGTTTCGTCATACGGGAGCAAGCAGGGGTGTCAGGCAGCAGCCCACTAATCACTCTATACTGTGAGTAATGGCTATGAAAGCAATCACAGTAGAAATGCATCATCTCTGCAGACCCCCGATCTATCAACTTGACTCGCCCTCATTTGACTGAAACGCGTGCCAACATGAAATATGGCGCTTTGTCAAAGGCAAAGAGTGCACATTGGCTCCTGAGCTGCAGAATGTAATAATTAAACACACCCATAAAGACCCATTGTATTTCACCCAATGACATGTACGTGTTACCCATTTTGAAAGCGGGTCCCTGGGTAAACATTTCATGCCCGGCTCTGGCGCTTAATTACAATCCTTCCCTACTTTATAGACTTACAATACACTAACAGTCATTTTCCACTTCAGTCGTCTTTCAATTAATTTCTCCACATGATATCACCAGAGCAATGTTGAAAGGGGGACGAAATCCCTCACTTGCAAGCCATCAAATAACCATTTGTTTGGATATTTGATATATTTTGAGCATACAAATGCCACAGGCAGAAAACATTGACTAACCAATCTTTTTGATGGTTTGCATTATGCAGGAATAGAGCAGCTGCTCTGGAGCATATGATTTTTTTTTCTTTTTTTTAACATATCTTGCACTTTCAAAACTATTTGTCAAGTAGATTTTATTCTGCACATGTTATAGTTGTGGAAAAGCTGCATTATTGGTAGATTCCATCACCTTGCAGTGTGGAGGGCTGTCGTGTAATGCATGTCTCCCCAGAGTGCCTCCGTATTATGCAACATGTTGTTTTGTCTCAACAGGTGTCTAAGGTTTTTTGTATAGACTTGATAGCTAAGGAGAAAACAGGTAAACTAAGATGTGATGTGAATATTGACTGATTCTAACTGTAAAATAAATTACTTCTACTTCTGTGTGACCCATCTGATATGAAATATTATTCAGTATGAGAGAAATTAAGCAAAGGTGAAAGTTGTTAATTATAAAGTCTCTGACAGACATCTTCGTACTCCTAGCAGAGAACTCGCTTTGCATACATGTTGAATAATATCGCTAAGCAATTTGTTTTAATTATTACCTTGGGACCAAATTTAAACTAACAAAACAAGGTACTTTTATAAATATCATAAATCTGTCCTTTATCTTTCCCCTCTGTTACCTCAGGATGAGAGACTTTGTTGAACAAAATGAGGTGATGATAATTAGAACACATCAAACTGAAAGTGGGAAATAAACAAAAACACATGGTTAGCAATAACATGAAATGATGTTCTGATGCATCTCAGTAAACCAGGGAGAAAAACAAAATTAAAGTTGTGTAAATTCTCTGGACAACAGTTGCCTTCAGTCTAAGTTAGTAGTAAACTTCACCTTATAACCAGTACAGTTTATCTGTAACTCCTCAAAATGAAGTCTCGCAGAGAAGAGAAACAATGCTTTAATAAAGAAGAACCCATCCAGAGAACCTCCTCAAATTTATAACCATATAATTGTAGGATTTTTGTGTTGCTTGACTTATTCATTGATAAACTGAGCAGGACGCAGCAGCCCTTTTACAAAATTCATGCAGCATATGTTGTGGCAATATTACCGACGAGTTAATAAAAAAAAAATCAACATTTTTTCAGATGATAACTTTTCTAAAGCCAACTCGGAGCTAAGAATAAAATAATAAAACTTAAAAGCAATATTTTTGTTCCTCTATTCAACACATATTGCTCTTATTCTAAATCAGATAAAACTGGAAGCAAGCATCCATTAAACTTTAAAACTAGATTCAGCTAAATTTCTGCAGCTGATTAAGTGATTAATTAGCAACATATTTTCCAATCATAAATCATCACTGCATAATGTTGTATTTTCAATCTAATGATTGTCATCTTAGACACACTTTGAAAATGTTCTTTTTTGAAAAAGATAGTGTAAGAAAACATACAGCAGTGGTAAAACTTAAAGAAAGCATTCCCATTAAATTTACACTGAAAGTTTATTAATGACTCGTCCATAAGCCGACAAAAGAACCAATGAGAAGAAGTAAAGGTCTCCCTGTCTCAGTTAAGATTGAAGTTTCATCCAACCATCTTCTAATGTTTGTTCACCAGGGTCACCAGAGGGCTGGTGTCTATCCCCAGCACTCTGTGGGCATCATGTGAGGTACATCCTGGGAGGTTGCCAGTCCATTGCAGAGCAAGGTTAGAGTTCATCATTCAATAACATAAATGAAACTGGGTAAAAGTACCTTCCGTTGGAAAGGTTGAGGGCTAAAAGCACTGCTGCACAAAAAGACTGAGATCTGGAAGATTTTAAGGAAAAATCCCTCGAAGGAATAAAATCATCATTTAAAAACTCACTCAAGTTATTTCTGTTTAATATAGAAATTTGTTTGATGATTTGAAACATTTCACTGTTCTTCTTCTTGGGAAGAACTTTCTTTTTTTGGCAATGTATCTTCAGGCATGCTGTAGGAAAGCTGTTTCGGGAGTTCTGTGGGGATATTATGTTCTGATTACCAGCTAACCTGTGGCATATATATAAATATATATATATACACTATTTTATTTTCCTCAGTATGGATGATAATGAAAACTGGCAGAACGTGACTCAGTGGTGGGCTCATTAGTCTGGTGGCTATTAATTGGAAATTTTAACATCCTCAAGATCATAAACATTAGGATTAATTAAAATCACTCACTATGGTCGATATAATTGGGTGTGTTTGTCTTGTAAAGTCCTTTGAGATGATTTTAGTTCTGAATAGTTTCCATGTTAATATAGCACCAATCATCTTTTTGTATTTAACTCATTGCACAGGCAATGTTCCAGAGAAAGACTGACAATCATTCAACAGGATATATATGTAGGGTTATATCATGGATGATTTAAAATAATGCAAAGTGGATTCCACAGTTAAGTCTCTCTTTGTCTTTCTGCTTGTTGTTCATCTTGATCCCTCCCCCTGCTGTCTGTGTGTTATCAGACAGATTGTTAGATTAATACTTCCACTCTCAGAGCCGACGGCCTTGAGGGTGACCGTTGAAGCCGTTCTCTGCCTCTCAATCTGTGTGTCCAGGTTTGCTCGGTATGTCTCTCAGTGATTATCGCCTGACCAAGAGAATTCCACTTAGGCATACTTCCTCTCAAACTGATTACAGGTTTCTTTGGTTTTGTGTTTGGGACTATGGCCTTGATGTCCTAAGTCATTTAATCTTCTGTATCAGGCCAGTTTTATCAAAAATGTCCTAGTACATCATCCATATCCTTTTTAAATTAATTATATATGCAATTTGGCAGTGACATGTAGTGTAAGAAAGCTCACCTCATAGTTTTTCATTGTAAGCATGGTGTTTTTTCTTTTTCCATTCAAACATGTTTTATCTGATGATAAGAGTTCAGATTATTGTGTAAACAGACTATGTTAGTATTTTACTGATTGGATGAGATGTTATGCAGTGAATTTAAGGTCAGCCTCAACATTATTTTTCTTCCAGCAGAGTAGCCTTACGCAATCAGTTTGCATCAAGGTTTATGTGGTTGAGTGCATGAACTGTTATTTTTATGGGGAAAAAAACCTAAAACAAAAAGTAGTACCTCCTATTGTCAGGTCTTTCTGAAGCTCCATGTCAGTGCTTGGAGCTCTTGGGATATTCTTGATTCTTTTTACTTTAAACCACAAATCTCATGATGGGCACCAAACTGTGGCTGGATTCTTTTATGATGTTCTTTTCATTTCCTGATTATGTCTCCAATGGCGCTTCCCTGGACACTTCAGAAGTTAAGAAATGCAGCTGGAATATTTATTATGTTTAGCGAGGGTAAGACTTTTTTAAGCATCTCTCCTTTTACTAGTGGTACCTCTGCAATACTAAACATAAACCATCTAATAGTGGCAATAGTAGCTGTAATTTCTTTTAACCACTGAAAGGCTTCAGGAAGGATTTTTTTTGAACGTCCCTTTCCTTATGTGCTCAGGGCTTTTTCTTTCTTACATCTGATATGGATTTGATATCAATTGAAATAGAAGTAATACATATGCTTTGAAAATCTTTTAAAACTTTTTTGTTACCTTTATTCCTGCTGTTTTCATTAGTGTAATTTCCTACCAAATGTTGCATCTGATGATTCCTTTGTTATCACTATAAAAGACACAAGCTTTAGTTCTTATGTAGGCTTTTGAATATGTTCCATACATTTTCTGATTTAAAGTTGTTCCTAATATGCTTGTGCTACAGCCACCAGAAAAAGGTGTCCAACTAGCCCCACTACTTTTTATTTCAGAGTATCTGTTTACCAAAACCTCTACAAGTGTGGTTCCTGGTTGTCCGATACATCATAGTTTGACCCATAAGTGTCAAACGACCTCAATTAAATCTTCAACTTTAATTCGCTTCAATTTTGAAAGCTGGAACAGAGATCTTGGCATGTAGATCAGACTCATTAGAAAGTCAGAAAACTAGTTTTCTTATTAAAAAAAACAAACAAAAAAACAACACTGATCAGACAGAAAACATCAAATGCAATACTTCTCAAAGTCGGAATCATTAACATCACCAACACCGCTCTTAAATTCAAAGACGACTGCCTTCCAAGGGCTCACAGCTGCAGTAAAAACTAGCTTGTTTTCATCCTGGAGCAATTTACATTTTATTAAATCTAGCAAATACATATTACTCTTCACACAGCACAAATATAAATTTTACTTCCAAGTCAGAATATATGTTGCCATTAGTTATTTGTTTCATTTGTAAAATAGGATTTTTCTGACACATTTCACAGTCAGTCCTTCAAACTAAATGAAGCATTTTGAAACATGAATATTTCATTAAGGCAAATTAACAAAATTATTTTGTCAAATCATTCAATCTTATAAACCAATACACAGAACAAGGCATTACACTATTTAAATATAAGCATAACATTAACTTTTTAAAAGTTTTAGAAAATTGATCTGAGCAGTTTAGTAATAGAATGTTTTGGAATAAATGGCTGGAGAAATTATGATCAGATTTAGTTTAATTAGAATAAAATTGTATTCCTCTTGAGAGTGGTGGTTTATGTCTCTCCTGAAACCAAACCACATCCATCTTAACACTTGCTCTGATCATGAAATTCAGACTGGGGCAAACTGACCTAAATGCACATGTATGTTGAGAAAGGGGTAGCAGTAGTAGGCCAGAACAAAATAAATACTCTCAGAACCAGGTCTATTTTGGATCTTCAGAATAGTCAGAGCCAACATGCTTCTGAATTTGTAGTTTTTTTTTTTATACAGATTGAAGTACAACATGTCTTCTGC
Source organism: Jordanella pulchra (assembly GCA_034780135.1). NCBI lineage: Eukaryota > Metazoa > Chordata > Actinopteri > Cyprinodontiformes > Cyprinodontidae > Jordanella > Jordanella pulchra. The sequence goes on from JAUZNJ010034938.1 coordinate 20,204, forward strand.
ATTTTTTAGAGAAGCTATAACAAATGTCAGAGGGCTTCTATATTGAATAAAGCCTGATGCAAATAAAAACGAGTCATCATCAAATTAGTCTTGGTATACAGTAATGGTGCCCTGCAGCTGTATCCAAGCATTTCCGTGTAGACAAAAAAAAACTGATATAAGCTAACAGCATCAGGTCACGGCTCAGATTGTCCAGGAGCTCACTGTTACCCCGCTTGGGATCCAGGAAGGGGGATACTCCAGGACATCATTCATCATCACCTAAGGAACATGCTACAACTATGACAGACATCAAATGAGTGAGCATGTCCTTTTCATTTGTTTAGCATTGTAATAGCAAGCACTGTCAAATCATTTAGCAAGTTGGACTGGTTCGGCAGAACTTTACTGAGGGTGTCAGCTTTTAAAACATATCCCCTCTCAGCAGAATGATTAATTAAGCATTGATAATTAATGAAAAAAGAAATAACAACTTGTGATAAAGGAAATATACTTTATTGAAGATTGAGTCAAAGATTACCTCTAGATATGTATTTACTAATGTTGATCAATGTCAAACAACAGTAAAACTGTGTTTACACAGAAACAGCAGTGTTAGCTGGAAATTTAAATAAGTGGGCAAAATAAATGGTTAAAATTTTATGAGAGGATTGCAGTGCCCTTATTTTAAGCTAGACCTATAGCGTCTTTCTTTTTTTGTGTTTTTGCTAAATTCGCCCTCTCCCTTCTCTTTACATTTTTTCTTTGTTGGTAGAGATGTTCATATCTCCATTTGGTATCCAAACTCTCAGACTGACCCAGAATCATTGCTCTGATCTACCTGTGGCTGAAGTTGGTTTGGCTATGCAACAGTGCAGCAATGCTGAGTTTAATGGATAAATAAAAAAAATAGTCTGACAATCGGTTAGTTGACTCAACCACCTTGACAGAACAGCCATTGGGGTGAACTGGTCACTTCAACCCCACTTTAAAGGCTGGCTCTCTGTCTGCTGGGAGGGCGGTAGTTAAAAAAATATGTAGACTGAGTTGACGACAGATTCAGAAGTGAGTTGACGACAGATTCAGAAGGGCTTGATGCTCACATTTTTACTGCATTTATCTCATGTATATGCATATAATAAGGTAAATATGTATATAAATATTGTTTCCATGGCAGTTACTGTCATTAAAAGTCAGCATATCAGCTTATATTCAGTGTTTTGACAACTTTTAGTGTAACTAGCATTCGTGCTGAAATGTGCTGGGCAGAGACCTGGAGGAGGAGTCCAAATGTAAGTCTGGGCTAATAGTAAATGAGCATAGCAGCCTGAACCTCAGCGTAGCTAGGACAAATTTGAGCCTACACTAAAATACGCTGGCTGAAACCCTGATAATTAATTTATCATTTGTTCAAACAACGAAAACACTTTATATTTTTTTTAATCTTAATTTCAAATAAACTTAACTTTATTTAACAAATAATAATAGTGACACATTTTATGACATGTATTTTATGTCACTAATTCCAACAAAAGTGATGACAAACATGCTAATGCACTTTTACAATGATACTTGGAATAATTGTAAGAACAACAGTCTATGTAACAACTACAGTTGCTGGTAGCACACTGAAAAACTGCATTAGTTCTGAGTTATTAGTACTTTGAAGTGTGGGTTAGTTTCTAAAGTTTTAGGGTATACTGTATTTTGAGTTCAGTAAAAAATAAAAAAAAGTTGTTGTTAAAATAAGAAAAATATTTACTTTCTTTGTAAAATATTAAAATACCAGCATATGGTGCCATAAACCTTTTCCAAAATCAACCTCCACATTGCCCTCTTTCTGGAACTGACAGGAAATTAATCACAATAGCTGTGATTGTTTAGCTGGTGTGACCACTGGCCCTTTTTTGAAATGTTAATAAAGCCACATTGAACGGTGCATTATTCTCGGCTAGAAGTCCTTCGCCCGTGGCTGCTCACTAAATCTCAATGACTTCATTAACTCATTACCATGATTCATGGTGTGCAGTGCCAACAGCAATTAAAACACGACAGAGAAGAGCAGCGTCCTTGGGCCACAGTTCCGCTCTCAAGACTCTTACTGGATTTAGCAGGATGATTGACGTATCAATAGGGACCTGGGTGAACTAAATGGTTCCAGTCAATATTCAGATGTGTCTCACTTACACTTCGAGTCTGGAACAAATTGAACACACCTTGTCAAGTGCTATCAGCTTTTGTGCTTTTTGGCAGCTGTTCAAGCAGGATACACATGTTGTACCCCATCTAGGGAGACTGCTTGCATCTGAAGGTTTCGGTTAACATCCTAACAGGAAACAGATTCAGACTTTTAGCATATGGCGCCAGAAAAAAAAAAGGTCAAACGCTAAAGTACGATCACAGATGGTTGGACAGGTGACCAACACTCCCTCAAGTTTAGAGGTAAATTGCCAACATTCATCCAAACAATCGTCTCTCTTTGTTGTCTTTTGTAAAATACATTTCTATGTATAAAGCCAGGCCTTGACAGTCACTGCGGTACATACCTTAGTTCTCTTTGTAAAATTTGAGCAATATGGTTATTAAAATGCAACAGTGAGCTACTGTCCCCTATGCAGCAATAAAGAAGGCTTTATCTTAGCAAATGACTGACAGTTGATTATAAAAACCCTACAATCCTTTCTTTTTTCTTCTCCCCCTTGTGAAGGCAGTCCTCCCACACCTTCTGCTTTTGTGCTCACTATTGTTATGGCTTCATTGTTAATGAGTTTAGGTTTAACTGGCTGTAAAGAGTGCAGATTCGAGCCCCTGTCGAGCCTGATTGTACTGTTGAATTGGGAGCTGGAGGAGTGCTGCGTGGTTGGAGGCGTGGATGGTTGTGCAGGTATGTGTGGCTGCCACGAGCTAGCTCCATGAAAACATAAAGCATGAGTGGAGCTGGGGAAGATCGTTTTCATGAAGGTCACACCTCAGTGCATGTCTGCTGCAGTGGCATCAGGTGCCTTCCACTGAAAAGTCATCTACTTTAGCAGATTGGTTTTATTGTGAAAATTAGTAGTAAGCAGGCATTGATTGCTAAAGCTGTGGCCTCATTCAAACGGTAGCAGTAAACTCTGATTCTCCTGAGCTTATGCAGATACATGGAATTTTAACTTTGCATACTTATAATGGTTGTATTAACTGAAAACAAGAACAATCATTTCTTTATGATTGTGGTTACAGTAACCTATTTAGTAAATTCTTCATATTAGAAAGTTAAATTCAATTGCATTAGAGTGCAACTGTAGAACCTTTCATCCGGGTAAAGAGTGGACCCACAAAATGTTAATGATTTTGGTAAAATTATGTTGCATAGTTGTAGAGGGCTTTAAAATATTTGGTAATGGCTGAAAGTCACCAAGAGCTTAATGCTCCTTCCCAATGTTTGGTACATACTTTGGAAAATATTTTAAAGGATTAATGAACCTTTAAGATTTACTAATTAACAATGTTGATAGACGTATATGTTTTAACAAAAAGCAAAATGTTTGTAAAAGAATGAAATTAAATAGAATTTCCAACCAGAAAAACACATAATATTTCCTCATCAAATATAGACGTCCATCCATCTTCTGCTTTTTCTGTAAGGGTCAAGGTGGGACTGTTGCTTATCTCGGGCAGAATATGGCCAAAAGGTGGGCTACACCCTGGACAGATTTCCAGTCTGTTGCAGGGCAACACAGAGACACACAACCATGCACACACACTCTCGCTTTAAGGTCAATTTATAGATGCCAATTGACCTAATAGTGAAGTTTTTGTACTATTGGAGGAAGTCAAAGAACCTGGAAAGAACCCACACATCCAAGGGGAGAACATGCAAATGCCATGCTAAAAGACCCTGGTCCAGGAATTAAATTAAATTCAAATTATTTTTATTCATATACCACCAATTCACAACACATGTCATCTTAAGGCACTTTAAAAAGAATAAATCAAATCATACAGTCACATTGGTTCAAAGTTTTCTATCTAAGGCATAACAGCTGATTGCATCGACTCATTGACTCGACAGCAATCAATCACACCAAGCATGCATGTAGCGACAGTGAAGAGTAAAAACCCCCTTTCAACAGGAAGAAACCTTCAGCAGAACCAGGCTCAGTGTGAGCAGCCATTTACCGAGGCAGACTGGGGCTCAAGGAGACAGAAGCAGACATGCAGAAAAAAAGCAGAGATATAAAAGGTGTGTGCAGCCCCAAATTTGGACATTTTTCTTCATATATTTCTATCCATAATATGGATCCTGATAAGGGAGCTACATAAATAGATTCAGCTAAATCAAATGAGTCTATTCTGTAACGCCACTAATTTGCAATCAGTAGCAATTTACACGAGAATTCACGTGATCTGGGAAAACAAAGACCTCAGACTCACTGATTTAGTGTAAGGATTTGAATCCTTAACCAAGGTGCTCTAGGAACATAGTTTGAGTCGACATTTCTCAGTAACCTGTTGATAGTAGTTATAGTTTTGATTACCTTTTATACATGTGCAAGAATATAACATAATTTTTCTCATTAGCAAAACTGAGCGTTTTGCAGTCTTTCAAAAACATGAATATTGAAATTTATCTCATATGGAAACACTTCATTTTAGACACATAGGTCTTCTAACCTACTCCTTCTTCTCTCCCACACTGTCCTGCAGCATAATTCTCTAAAATGAGGTTGTGGACAGAAGATGAGATATGATTCTTGGAATTAAAACAGCATTTTGTACTTTGATCATCCAGCACTGTCTGAAGAGATGAAATAAGACTCTCCTCTTTATCGAATCCTTGCTCTCACTCTCCTTCTTAATCTTTCCCTTGCTTGCTCGCCCTCCTCTATCTGAGCTTAGGGGATTGCTGGATGAGATGGAGAGTTAATGAAGAAAGCCTTTTTCTCTCCCCTGTTAGAAGACTGGTAAACTGCAGCAACTTTGTACTCCTCTTTTGCTAATCATGTCACGTTTGGCTTTCTTGCTTTATGGTCTCAACCCCCAAACCAGTTAAGCATGAAAATTTCACACCAGTACTTTTAAATGTAGGGGAGCCATACCCCAAACAGCTGCAGAAGCATCTTCATGGGAATCTCCTAAAGTTAATTCACTCAAACAAACAAGTGATTAACTCTTCTCTACTACACATTGTTATGCTTTATATTATGCACATAAAATTCTTATATGTTTGTTAAAATTTGGCTCTGCCTCCCCAAATTAAAGCTAAAAAATAAAAAGAGATCAAAAGGCTGTTTGAGATGCTATCATCTAATATGGAGGCTGATGTGGGCTGGTGGTGGCAGAGTGGTTATGTAAGCAGGGTTTTAAGGGACTGATACCAGTTCAACACAGCGTGTGTCCCTGATGTAGGTGTGTGTGTGTAACATAAATTACAGATTCAGACTTCTATAGAATAGCAACACCATTTTTTTTTAAATTGCCACATCTGCAAAGCAATTCAAGTTTTGTCATCGTAATTGAATTGTAATTTGCAAATATGACAATGCAGAGCAATTAGCAGTGCACAAAGTGAAACTTTCCTGTCCTCACTGAGGTGTTGATTTGGAAAGGATTTGCTGAAGTTCACGGCTCAAGAGCGTCTATCCTGCAAGCCTTCTTTAAACAACCTGAAAGATGTGCTGTAACTGGCTTGTTATTTGTAGAGCTGGATAACATGCTCATAAGGAAATTTAACTATCTGATTCGGGTGTATTCAAGACAACACACATCAGAAATTAAGCAACCCTGTCATGATCATAGTTTCACTGCAACTGATTTGATTATTATTTGCTTTGGACGTTGACTTCATGGTTGATTATTTGGTCAAAGATAGAACTGTTGGACTAGACTTTTATAAGGTACAAGCCTACTACTATCCTGAAAACACAACCTCTCTCTAGCATCAGCTAAAGTCATTAACACAACCTGTTGACTTTAACATTACTACACAACATAGTTACTATCTTACCATTTTTTATTATGGAAGAGGTTCCACAGGTTTTTAAATTCTTCAAAATATCCACATGTGAAGAATAATAAAGCTCTTTGGTTTCTTCTTATAATATTCTTTTTATATGGGTTTTATGCATATTTACTACCAAACAGCTCCCAGTGGTAAAGATGCATTAGAGCTTTCGTAGCAATGATTCTGACATTATCACAGCATGAAGTCTTTGTTGGACCCATAAATGTTGGAAAGTTAGTAAGATTGAAACTTTGCACACCATGTTTAAGCCTATTTTACCTGCTTGCTTTACCAATGTCAAAATATTTATGTAATATCGCCTGTCATGCACTGAATGCAGATCAATGCATTGTGTGCAGTTCTGTTCACAATTGCCATTTGCTATGAGATGTAAATATAATTTTAAATTTGATTCATAAACACCTTTGGTTCTCTGATGCTGTCAAGTTGAATTAAATCCATTTGGAAGGAATATTTAAATTCTGTTTTAACAGTAGCTAATATTGCATTAGGAAAACCTAACCTCTGCCTAAAACTGTTTGTAAATGAGCCAAGGGATATTAAGGGATAATGAGACAAATATTCATCTTTCTGTAATCATACAGCACCAAGATCCTTTGCAGGAAATATGAAAGAGGTAGACTGAAAAAATATTCAAATACAAAGCTTATTCTCTTGTTTTTTTTTGCGTGCATGTAGCACAAGCAAAAAACTGTTAGACAAACAGAAGTAGCACCATTGTGGAATAAGCCTGCTTGAAGAAATATTCAGCATATTCTACACTCTTGGAAGAATCTGGATTATGTAAAAAGTATTATTTTTTACCTGAAATTAAACAATGTATGGATTAAGTGGGATTTTTTTCCAAAGTTTTTTTTGTGAATACTTCTAATGTAGAGTCCAAAGGAAAGATATTGAGCAGCAGCTTAACCATCTGTGCTGACTGTCATGTGACCAGAGCAACCCCCCTGAAAAATGAAATAGGAGTAAATCCAAACATCATAATTTCTTCATGACCACAAGATAACTTTTATTGACAATCTAGAAACCATGGAAAGGTGTAACGGTATAAATATTTATTGGCCACAGAAAGCTAGTGATTAATGGAAAAAGGTACTAAAAAGGTCCTAAAGAAATAATGCAAAAGAGTTTTACTTCATCAGCAATTGCTTAAAGTCAAAAACGAAATCACCTTGGCCTTAGAAAACAAAAAAACCAACGCGATTAAAGGTTGATACCCGATATAATTTTTTGTTGTTGTTTTTTAGACATTGCAGCATTGCTTCTGTATATGTTTTACATCAAGTCATAACAAATTTAAAATGTTGTTAATAATCTATATTCAAAATTATTTCATTGACAGATTACATATAATGTGGCAGAATTTTGTAAACTTAGAAAAAACAAATCCCAAATGACTAAACTACTCATTAACAGCCTGACATCAAAACATCACTTGGTTCTACCATTGAACAAAACTAAAAAAACGGCAAACCTCAAAACTTAACAGGTCTTTCTATGGTACACTAAAAGCTCAGAGTTATCACATTACAATGATCCATTTGCAGCAAAGAATTAATGAAGATTTGGTTTGAATGTGGTTTCGTCTCCCAGGCTGCACCCGCATCATTAGCAAGTAAGGTTTTTGTGAGATTTATGAGAGTTACATGTGCTACATTGTGTGTTAATATGAAACGCAAGACTATGTGAAGTCTCCGAGTCATAAAAAAACATTTAGCTTTATTGCAACATACATCATAGTCTGGCAGCATCCCCTGGAGTCCGTATTAATATCATATAGCTTTTTTGTCACTGAAATACTCATTATCAATGAAAATCAAATGTTGGGACTAAATTAAGAATTTCAACCAAAAAACACACTTTTATGTGTGTAAGTTCAACTTTTTGCACTTATTTATAAAGATTATCTGTAAAAACAAAAAGTTCAGTTTTGCGATAAAGTTCTTAGTTCTGAATTTGGCTTTTAAAGACTTAGCCTAGGTTTTTTCTGTATTAGTTAACGGAGATCAGATATTTAGGAAAGCAGCTTTGCTGATATGCTGAAGTTTTCTACGGAAAAACCAGGAACTCTTAAGCTGAAAATTTTTGCAAGTTGGTGATGCAGCAGGGGGTGTGCAAGGTGGTCAGCCTGAGGAAGCAGGGCTCCCCTTCTTAGCTTTTAGCTTGTAGTTTGTTTCATTTAAAGTGGTGAAACTGTTACACATCATCTGAAATTCCAAACTTTTTCACTTTTCACTGTCATAATTTTCCTGCTGAATAAATACCGGTTTAAGAATTGCACTTGAAAACAAGCATCTAAAAAAATCCAGGCAGGAAACAGAACCGATGCATTTTCCTGCCTAACTGCCAGGCACACTTTTATCTTAAACCACCTTTAAGGTCTTGTCTTTCTAAAAGCATTGTCCCTCCCCTGACAGTTTTATTTTGAAGCCTCTGATTTATGCTTTTCCCCTGCATTGCAAAAAAACGCTGAACATTTAAAAAAGCTGCCTGACAGTAAGACTATGAATTGAGAAAATTGTTTGCTTCTTTGCTGAAGGAGCATTTGAATATTTCTGTATCACTCATGAAGCCTACATGTTTCTGAACGACACATAGTACCCTTCACAAACCCTGATGCATAATGTTAAGTCAGCAAAGCTTCGGGACCCGCATTTGTTATCATGTTTCGCTTTCTAATATACAATTCAAAAACAGTAAGATCAGCAAATCGGTGTTTGATGGACCACAAAAGATGAAGGTAATTTTCCTTTTGCTCCTGCTGGGTCAGAAAAAGAACCCACTGGATTACCGCAAATAAAACTGAAGAGACATACTCTGCAGCTGCTACATTTGATGATTTACAGCAGACACATTTCCACTTAATTTGAAAAATGTTCAGAGTTCACCGAGTTCATTGGGTCCTTCACTATAGTAATACATCATATGGCCTCAGCTACTATACTGTATGTAGTGAGACAAGGATAGCAGAGCTTATTTCGTATCCTTTGCTCTTTTATCAAAGGAAGAAAAGTCTTTAAATTTGTATCATATTCATATCTCAGCCTTTTACAGGTTTTGTTGTAGTCTGTTAATGAATACTTTGACAAGAATGCCACTATAGGCGCAGGGATTAGCACTTACCAGCTGAAACCCATTAGCAGCTATTTCCAACTGCTGTAATGTGTAAAAGTAGTTTGAATTTAGCAATCAGATACAAACAGCTTAACCTTGTTTAGATATCAAAACATTTATTTTACTTGTTTTGGGATCCTTAAGACAAACTCAGAGTTAAATAGCAGAATGATCAAATATTTAGAGGAATAGTGATGCGATGTGTTTGTGTCAAGCTTGCTGTTGGGCTGCAAAACATCAAATGGGTTCTTTTTTGTGCGTTTTTTTAAATCAGTAAAGAACTCGTTGTTAGACCAGCCCCTGTATAATGTGGTACAGCTCTGGTAAAAAAAAAAAA
>JAUZNJ010034939.1:0-12479 GCA_034780135.1 Jordanella pulchra
ATATGAAACAAAAAAAACTAAAGCTCAATTTTTCTGTCATAAAAGATATTTGCAGCTATTTTGCTGTAGCTTTTCTCCCAGATCCATGATCTTATTTCATGCCTCCTTTGTTTTCTTACATTTATTTATCTCAAACTTGACCTGATGAAGACTGGATGGTTTTTAAAAAGACAATAAAATCTAGTCACCGCACGCAGAGACAGGGAGAAAAGAAAAAAATGTTTATCAGCTGGATGACCTAAGACTCAACATGCCATTCTAATTCAGTCACACATTGAGTACCAGAAATCCTCCCACAGTCTTTTAGAAATGCACTAAATCTACTGCATTAAACTTATTTCTGAAAAGGACTGTGAGTGAGGATGTCTTCTACGAAAAGTATTTTCTCATGTTTGTAGAAGGCTGCATGTTTCGGCATGTTGTATAAAAAAGCTTTAACGCTCTACATATTAACACAGAGCAGGTTTTTTTTTCTGAGTCATCCTGTTATCTCCTGAATGTCCTGCTCTTACTTGTTCAGGTGAATGAAAAAGCAGAAGTGTTCTGATGTGACCAAAAGGTTTCATCTGTCAGGAGGTGATATTAGGCTTTAAAGAGTCCAGACTTGAATCTCAATGTGAGGAGAGAGCTCATAACAAAAGACAATGTTAGATTGTCAGACTGTAAACATGCAGAAAGCGGCTCAGCAGCTGTAGTTTTAGATCGCTATGGCGACAGCATATTAGTTCCCGTTGATTATGAATAAACAATCTAATATTTATTGTTTTGGTAGAATGTAAATAGACACATATTTTTGTCCTTCCTAAGATGCTTGAATACTTTTCAGTCACAAACTTCTCTCGTCCTTCTAACTTTAATCTTACCTCTGTGCTTCCTCTGACTTCTTTAGAGACTTTATGAATTCCTAAAGTAGCAGATTTTGAATCTTCTTGACTTAGTAACAGCAAAACAAACAAACAAAGAAAACCATGTTAACCTGGTATCACCTGTTATGCTGTGTTCCATGATTGGATAAACAACACATTTTTCAATTTTAAAAAGGCCGGTCGGCTTTAATAGCCGGCTATAATGTAAATCTGTCACATTGTTTAAATGTCGGCCTGGTGGTGGCTTATATTTCGGTTCTGACTGATATTTGCTGTGGCTTTCACGTTTCCCTCTCTCCTGATGATTTGTGATCATCCAGACGTGGAATAAAGATTGTCAGAGGCATGAATGGAGAATAAACAATCATTAGAGCCATTGTGAACCCGGCTACTCTGTGATTAAGTCTGAGTGCATTTTGAGAGTCTCCTCCCACACCAATCAGACGGGTCGGTCAAAGAGCTACAAGTCACATCTCATCTGAGACACCCACCGCCTTTAACTGTTGCATTAAAGGCCTTTGCTGACTATAGAGGCAGAGGTGGAGGAGACGGGAATGATGGAAGCTGTAATGGAATTTCAATGGGACCATCTCCCCGGGGCTGATGGGAGGGAATCACATTGAGAGTGTGAGAGTTGTGATTGCTGAGTGCTGCCCTGCGGGCTGTGGCACTGATAGGAGTCTGACCTCAGCAGCCATGACTGGTTGGATTTTGACTGCAGCCGACACACAATTAAGATTATGTGTATGCTTGGATTGGATGAAAAGCTGCAGCCCAGAGGGATGTCTTTGGACTTTACATGGATGGTCCAGAATGAAAAGTAACAGCCTCTTTTGCATTCATGTTTAAGCTCGCTGCTGATGATGTTTACTTGCAGTTTAATGTTGTTACACATTAGGGTAATTCTGTAAGTAAATATGAATGTTTTTATAAATACAATGTTTTATTTACTAATTCATCATTTGGAAATCTGGGTCAAAACAACAACTATGCAGATTTTTTCTCATATTTTTTGCAGGAATCTTAATTTCAGTCGCATTTTCTCAACTGCCTTGTCTTAACTCTTATTTTGTTTGTGTTTTCATTTCCAAATCTGATATTATAACAGCCGCTTTTCTTCTGATTATTATGTTGAAGTGAACCCAAGTAATTAGAGCCGCCAAAGGTTTTGCCAATAATTAAAAAAAGGTTATAGTTTTTACATGACATTTGCAGCCTTCATCCTCTGCTGACACCTTGCTAGAGATTCATGTAAATCTGTCTACTCTTTTTTTCTGCAGGGCAACGTGACCTTCTCATGTTCGCCACCCCAGCTGGTGGCCTGCACCTTCCTGAGCTCGAGCAGCAGCTTCCTGTCGCTCCCGTCTGTTGCTGCCCCCACGGGGGAATTTGCTGTTCGCTTCCAGTTCAGGACCTGGAACCCCGAAGGGCTTCTGCTCTCTGTGCAGCTCAACCCGAGTCCACAGAAACTAGAGCTGCAGATCAGCAACAGCTGGCTTCATTTGACCCTCCATAGCACAGGACGACAGAGATCAGAGGTGTCCGCTGGTGAGTGTGAACAGCCATCCATCTCCAAACATCACCTAAAGCTCTTCTTCTACAGGCTGATGAATGTGCTGATAATTACTGAGAAAAACTGTGTTTAAAAGTGGGAGTTACGTGATGAGATAGAATAATAAAATATTTCTCTCAGGAGTTGAAAGAAAACCTGTAAAGATTTCCACCATATAATACATGAAGATGTATTATATGTGTTGTTAAGCAGAAAAACTTGAAGCAATTTCAGGCATATTTTTTGTTGTACTTATGACTTTCTGTTAAAACCAAACAGATCCATCTTTTTTTGTTTTTCTTAGAATGAAACAAGGCGTATTTGGCTGGTTTAAGATAACCTATCTGCAATCTAAAGCTTATAGAAGCAGTTAAATCAATAGTTATTTTGGTGTTTCTGTTTCTGCTTGAGTTCATCGCTGTCATCACTTTCTTCCTGTATCTCTCTTAAGGTCCCACTGCAGTATTTCTATCAGACCAGTTAATCTGAATTGAAGTGAGGCCATTATAACACCTTGATTGTTTTTTGTGCTCAGTCATTCTGCTACAGATTTTCAGTTGTTTGGTGATTAAAGCAAGCTTAGAATACGATGATGCACCAAGGAGTTAATAGTTTACTGAGGCCCAGATCATGACCCTCCACCACCATGCTGGAAAACCTGAACACTATGCTGTGTTTGACATTCAGATGCAGCTTTACGAAGCAAATGCAGTTCCTGTTATTTCTCTAAGCTTCTGACTTTAGCATCAATTGGATGAACGTTCAATGGCAAAAAGCTCAACCATTCAATGTTTTTGTGAAATAGCTCATTGCAGAACAGCAGACTTAATCTTAGCTATAGTCTTAACCAACTCCTGACAGATGATTACAAAACCATTATAATTGGGATCATTGTCAAAGCTTGCATGCTCCACACCATATAAATTATATTTGTATGATTTTGTCATTTTTATTATGTTCAAACATGATGCTGAATCTAACCTTAAATAAAAAGGCTGTTTGCAGAGAGCACTTTGTTTTCAGCATCGTTGTATGTTGTCATGTTTCTGTATAGATAGAAAACATAAGCAGCTGCTTTACCACTTCTGTGTTGGCATCTGTGAGGCTGTCGGTTTATGACATTTTATGAACTGGTTTGTTCTGCATAGTGACAGAATGTATCTCTGTCCTAATTTAAGAAAAGCTGCTCCAGGGATATTTTAAGTTAGGGAAGATAAAGCAGGGTTTTTTCTAGAGGCTGACATTATAGAAACCATTAAGGTCGTGTAAGGATGTTCCAGCTATTTTTCTTCTCTTGCTCACAGTCTGCAGGGCATTTTTCTCTTTAACAGAAAATAAACAGTGTGTGCCGATAAAACAAAATGCATGGAATGGCCATTGCCTTCATGGAAGGGAACTAATGTTTTCTAGAGTACGAGAATCGTTTCCCAAAGTGATTCTGTGGCCATGTGTCCCTTTCAGTTAATGATGAGTCACAGGTCTTGATTCAGGGCCTATTTGTTGGCTTAGAGCTCAGAACTTAAGTTGACTCCCCCATTCACACAATCCACAATCCTGAACGTTTTCATTGGTATTTTGCACAATGCAGGAAAAAACTTTAATATTTCTTTGCTAATCTTTCTTTAAATGTTTCTTTAAATCTCAAAAAGCAAATCTAAATATGTTTGGTTCTAATATAAATATTCATATGATGAATACAGTAAACAGTTTGAGATCACAAGCTTTCAATAGTTTTAGATCCTGATTATATTTTTTATTGATCATTAGAAATTAAGCACATTCTGAATTCATCTAACCGCCACTGGCAGCTCAAGCTCTGAGAAAAACTTTAAATCATAAAAAAAGGTAAACAAAAACAAGGATCCTAAATATTGTCTGAAAATGCAGCTTCGTCTTTCATGCATTTCTTTGTCATTATTTATTTTTTGAAGTTGGGCTAAAGTCAGATACATATTTAAGCCACAGAAAAACCACAGCAGAGTCTCAGACAAGAATCAAGGCTCATTGACTCTGCTAGCCTGGTCCAGGGATCAGTAAAAGTTAGAAGATGGATACCTTCAGTTGGCCCAGTTTGCTTTTACAAAGAGATGGACCAAACAAAGGCATGCAGCTGTAATGGAGTGTTTCAGTGACAGTATTGCTGTATTATTACTATGGAAGAAAGTCCATCTTGGGGTTTCTGCTGCTACTCTGGTCTTTCAATGTTGTCCGTCTCTTCACTACCTTACAAAGAGACATTTTCCAAAGTGTTTCATCTTTGAATATTACTCAGTTCTTCCCGGTCTTCTTCTAAATGAATAAGCTGTTCTTACCTTCTATCTTCTACCATCCCATCTACCTAGTTTTAGCATACAGGGATTGACGCATAATTGTGTTCCAACTGAACCATTCTAGTGGTCATAATACATTTTATGGCAGAGAATTAATGCATTATTACTAATTCTGGAGTATCCTTCTAGATGTCTTTGAGCATGAATTAGGTGAAACATTTAGATAAAAGCAGCATTTGTGTGTGAAAGGACTGTCTTACTGTCATAGCCGGGAGCCAGAAAAGGTCCCGAGAGCCAATTAACTGTTGACATGATATTAAATATACTGTATAAGACTCCCAGTCGGTAAAACAAAAGGACAGTGAGGCTTACAGCATATTTAGACAAATGCTAAAAGCAAGTACCAAACAAAAACCAAAGAAAACCAGCAATGGATGAAAACTAAAGAGTATAGGGACAGAAGAGTCTGATTATAATATGCTTTGGAAGAACCAAGAAGTTTGTTCTTGTTTTATTTGTGATACGAACACAAACAAGTTTTGCCTCTTTAAGAAAAAACTCATACAGAATCCCATCCCTTGTAGCCTACACCAGACCAATGAAAACTGAACAGCAACAAAAAACTGTTTTATATTACTTAGAACATGTATCATACAAATGTTTCTGCTCACCAGCCTGGCCTCAACGATTCCTATTACATAACTTTCCATGACCTGAAAAGATATCTCCAACTGAAATAGGTGGCCACTTTCAGACCCTGATAACAGTCGACGGATATCATCCCAGCTCTTCCTACTAAGCATTGCCTGTCTGAACCCTGACAGTTGTTCTTAGACACCCTGCAAATGTTCTACCCAAATGCTGTGTCAAGAACAAGCAGCAACAACCCCTCAGGCAGGATCAAAAGGACCTCTTTTTGTTCTTGCAGCTGTAAGAGCAAGAAAAATAAAAGTTCTTCTTATAATTATATCAGGTGATAATGTGAAGTAGCTGGGGTGGAAGGAAATCAAGTAGACTGAGGAAGGGTAACTAGTTAATATGAGTCTGACATGAGATACACAGCAGCTTCTAACCCAAGGAGAAAAATAAACACTAAGCTGTGAGAAATAAATCTAAAAGCAAACAGAACTTAAAACAAGGATAAACTGAGAAACAACCTAAAAATAAACTGAAATGGCAACAGATGGCTGGAGGTATAAGAAACACAGAAATGAACAAGGTACTTCTTCAACCTTGGAACCCAATAAAACAGAATGAAAATATGTTGAAAATACCGACATAGTAGAAACCTAAAACCTAACATTATGGCAGTAATACAGGGATATTCTTGCTGAATTACCAGTAGTACTAAAATAAATACAAGATTTACTAAAGTAAGGGGAAATATTTTGGGGAAATGCATTTTATTATACGATATAATGATGCACATATCCATTCCATCCATCCAATAATGGCTGCATCATTTTCAGATATCTCTGGAAATGCTTTTTATAACTTCATAACATGCTAGACAGATAGACTCATTAACAATTTACTTCAGATTTCAATCTAAATGATCTTAATGAGCTAAATGTGTGTGATGAAGTTTAATTGTTCAATGCAACAACTGCTTGTTACTTCAGTTTGAATCTTTGTTTCTTTCACCTTGCATGACTTGGTGAGAATATGCAAAGCGAAACATTTATAGCTCCCAGATAAATGTGTGCTGTGTTGTGTTGTGGCATAGATGCTCATGGAGACTTGAGCATGCTGTCTCTTTGCTCTCCATGCTCATTATGAACAGAGGAGGTAACTATATTGTAAAATGAAGAGGAACTAATGAGGCTTTCAGGTAACCAAATGCTGGCTTTCACATTAACTGATGCGTGTTGAAAAATGGTGCTGTCTGTTTTTTTTTTTGGTTTTTGCAGGTGGAGTTTTACAATAAGAGAGATTGTTGTGATTGTTCCAAAAGAATTATGTTTCCATTTGTGATTTGGCTTCATACAAATATCATCTGACCTGATATTAATGCTGCCATTTTATTTATCCATCCTTAAGACTTGGCTGGATCGCTGGCAAGAGGACAGGTGACAAACCTGCAGGAAAACACAAATGCCTAAGAGCAATTTAGAGATACCAATTAGTCCTATTTTCAGACTGTGCCAGAGTCCCCGGAGAGAATCAAAGCCTGTCACAGGAGACAGGCGCTATGCCAAGATTCAGGGTCTGACCTTCTACCTACAAGGTCATTCAGCCTCAACAGAGTTCATTTAAAAACCAAACACTCATTGAACCCTGCTGCCCAGTGATTGGTTACCTTTGACCAAGAGAGTGCCAGGCTATTATTCTATGATGACTGCAGTTTATATAATTATACTCAAGATTATAATAAGGTTTAATAAGTTTTTCAGTTTTAAAAGTTCTATCTAAATGCAAATGATGAGGTCAGGTTTTTTATTGATGGGTCTGATAAACTGGTCCATGATATGTTGGTCTGTTGTTAAATCTATATTCTTTATTTTTATTTTTTACATATTCACTGTATATATATATTTTTTTTATGTGATTTTTTTTGTTTTGTTTTAGCTCAACTTGTACATTTACTTCTTGATGCACATTTTCCTTCTTTGCTCCTCCTGTTTAGAAGAGCTGATGTCAGAAGTGAATTTCTCTGTTGTGAGATCAATCAAATCCGATCTATCTATTCTAAGACATGATGCAGTAATAAGGGGCGCGGTAGGAAAAAGATGCTAATAAGGAGGGGATGAGGGGCAAAAAGAATCATAGCAAATTATAAGAAGATGAAGATTTTGGAATAACAGCAAGATCATTAAAGAGTTATTATTGCTGTAAGTCCAATGAAAGTTTTTTAAATTTAAAACTGCAAATCCATCCATTCTATTCTGATGTTGGATATAATTGGAACAACAGTCTGAGATGAATGGTGAACAGCAAACATGAATTCAGTCTATGAAAAAATAAAAGTTGAATTTATTTTGTGGTGCATTGAGAGGATGATTTCTTTTAAAAATGCTTTCGACTTGATTTTATCTGCTTGGTATTTTAAGATTCCCATTTATGACTTGAAATCGAGCTGCAATCTCATTGTGTTTTAGTCCCAGCTCGGTGGAATACATCCAGATCCATGTAAACATGTTATTATCACCATTGAGTCCTATTTTACTGATGCCTGACTCAGAGCTTTATAATACTGCTGCAGACAGAAAGAGGCAACCCATTTAGAAGCCGGAGACAATACAGTGCATTAGGACATTTTACCTGCAGCTCATTTTCACGCCTGTCTGCAATGTTCTAATGAAAGAAAAGCTTTTCTCACAATTACAAAGAAACACATCCCATCTAATCTTATGTCTGCAGCTTCACAGTGCAAATAACATAGAAAGTGGGATCATTTAGAGCAGTCTGACTTTCTATAGAGGTAGAGCTTCAGGGAAATCTAGATTGAAAGGACAGGCAAGGTTGAGGGACACAGGGTTTTTTAAAAATATAATTTACCTGAAGCTGCATTAGATTAGCTGCCTGCATTGGGACACATCTGAGCTGCATCATGTGAGGAGCTAGAGTCAAAGTTTCCCTTCAAATGAATTCAGAAATACCAATCTGATATTGGTTTGATATAAACTACCTGGCACATAATTCATCAATTATTTTTATTAGGATTCCTTTGGTACATCTTTTAGAGGTCACAGCTGAAATGATTATTGAGCCAAAGCTGTGAGAGCGTCTTGGATACAAATTCATGCGGCTAAGAGGAGCATTATCATATCAAACAGACGGAGAGAAATCCCCTGAATCTAGTTGGAGAATCAGCCTGATCCTGTAAGAGCCTGCTGCACAGACATGGGGGGTAAATTCCTTAATTACAGCAGGATATTGACTATATGCTGCTGTGAGAAACATGTGCAGGACTCAAAGCAGCTGGAAGTCTGTTCTGGGAGATGGATGTTCTGAAATATCACCTAACAGAGTAATGCAACAGACAAAACTGGATTTACAACCAGAATCCTGTAGTCTATAAATGCTCAATTAGGACGAGGAGACAGTGGACTCTGTCATTCCAAGTTCTAATTACTGCTTGGAGCTTCCAACTTCCTGTGGAGTTCTGACACTCACTACTGAAAAAAGTGTTTGTTTTTTGTTTTTACTTTGTTTTTTAGTCTCTGTTATAGTTCAGAATACAATGATGTGAAAAATGAAATTCTCACCTTCTCCCCACCTTTCCTTTGGATTTATGACTCTAGCACAAACAGAGCAATATCTGTGGAGATCATTAAACTGAGCCCCAGGGCTAACAGTGATACATTTCATGTATGTTCTTTTCTAAAATTAAACTCTGTCTTCAGTTTGATCATGAAGCTTCTTATCCAGGTTGATGGAAGAAGAAGTATAGTCTCATTCTTTGTTTGAAAGCACAAAGGCAATAATTTGACAAAAAATATATATATCTGAGGTGTTCAAGCAAGAAGTGATTTATGCAGAAGAAAGCTTCCTTCAGTGAAATCAGGAGACACATTGAAAGATAGGAACCACAATGAGCTTTTGTTTCCTTTGCTTTTCTCTGTGTCTTGTCAAGGACATGTTCCAGCTTTCTTTTCAATTTTAACAATGTAAAACTGACACACAAAATTGTGTCCAAACAGATGGGAGGCGAGGAGATTAAGAGCTGATAGAAAAAAGAAAAGCTGGAATGGCGGATTCTTCTTTTAGCGGGGGAGCAGCGGTCTGATTAGATCTGTGTGTCTTACACTGACCCTTCAGGGCTTCCTAGCAGCACATGAAATGTAGAAGACCTGGAATTGTGACAGGAAGCCCAGTTTTAATGCTCTCCAGCAGTGCGTCATGACTGCATGGCTTTTTCGCTGAAACAGTAAGTGGAGATAGGAGGAAATGCCTGTGGCGCTCGCAGGCTTCCAGGATAAAAGGCTGCGCCGTTAGCGACAGGCATCACTGAAACTCTCAAGATCTCCAAGAGCCTGGACAGATGTTATTTTAGACTAACTGGAAACAACTCCCAGGGTGCGTTTGGCATTATCGCCTGTCCCTGTTGAACTTGTGGGCCACACCGGAAAAAAAAGAAAAATAGGTATTGGATAAGGATGGAGGCCCAGCTGTTGCTGGGAAGCTCTGCTTGTTCTGCAGCAATATGGGGATGAAACATCAGGTAATGATATGATGCATGTGACGAAGATAATTCAGACTCCTGCAGCAGGCTGTTCTATAAGGTCTAAAGATTTCTTGATTGCCACAACAAAAAATACGATGCAGAAATTGTTCTCTTATTTCCATATAACCCAGCTGGAGATCTGCCTTCGTTTCAACATACGTTGATGATTTTTCTCTGAATCTGATACTGTAGCAGATATATAACTAGAAACTGCAACCCCAATCAACCAGTTATGAAACTCGTAGGCAAAAGGCAGCTTAAGAAGGTGTGTGTGTGTGTGTGTTTGTGTGTGTGTGTGTGTGTGTGTGTGTCGGGGGGGAGGGGGATCAATCAACAGAGAAATATTTCATCTTTCATAATAATATTTTATCTTTCATATCTAACTTTATCTTATTTTCATCATTTTATGTTTTATTTTGGTTTGTGATGCTATGAAATCGACTATTTATGTAATGTGCACTATAAACAGTTTTAAGTATTATCAATGTTTTTATAATTATTGCCATTATTACAGTAACTTTAATCAGTCTGTGTGCTATTATTTAGAACGGTAGTAAAATATAATAAAGTAGTAAAGTAGCCTAAAGGAATCTGACCACTCAATACTTTGGTGAGACACCTGCATCGGAAATAAATGTAGAGCTTTGTAATGAACATGTGTTGCATTTATAAAAGGAAATGCAATGTTTACAGATTGTGCCTTAATGTTATAGTTTTGATTCTACTTGGAGATTCTAGATTCAAACCATGATCTGAACTGAGGAGCATTGTTCCAGTAGCAATGTCCTCCAAGCAGTGCCAAGACTCTCATCCTTTCACACTGATGCACACCCTGTTTATGTCTGATTGTCTACACCTTGTCCACCTCATTAATCATAAGATCTGACTTGTTTGGAAGTATTATGCTGATTCACCATATTTCCTTTCTGTGAGAATAAACCTTTCCACTTGAGAACAACCGTGGATTTTTCTCTTCTTGCCGCACAGACAAACGCAAATTGACCTAAACAAAGGAATATTTTCAGTTTAGACTGTTTCCATCATTTTGTTACCTGTGTTACTGTGTTATATGAGGACAATTATGGTTCAGTTTCATTACTGATGTTTAAATCAGAAAAGCTCTTAAACTCTCGGTTTCATGTCAGGTTTGATGCTTCTTCAGTTTAAATGAACTAAATAGAGCCACGTGTCATTTGTTCATTAAGTTTTAGTTCGTTTTAGTTTTATTGCAGATTGGAAACGTTTGGCTGCCTTAACTTCTCATGGCTGGTCAAAAATGTGCATAGATTGTAGCATCGTTTCACACAATGTTGATTTTTTACATCGTTTTTCTTATAACTTAGAGCTACGTGTTTTTTGTTTGCAGACATGCTTTATACATGAGGAGGAACAGCAGCTTCAAATGTAGATTTAGAACATGTGTTCCAAATATTATCAAAATCTGTCAAATCCAGGATGATTTAGCATAAAAAGTGTAAAACTGTCTGCAATGCCTAGAGTATGAACGGAGGGTTGGACAATATAAGAGCAAACAGATTAACTAACTGCAACTTTATCACAAAAACAAAATGATAGATCCAGATATGTGACACATGTTCATATATTTCTATTCTTTTTTAGCATTTTTTTATATATCTAGCTAATATTCTATTCATCCATGTATGAGCTTAACATGAAATGAGAATGTTGCACCTGCTTCAGAGATGTAACGGTGTTTGATGTTCCACAAAATGTATTAATGTTTCTACCCACCCCATAGATTTTTGAGATAATAACATGCACGGCAAGATAAGAAAAACTGTGACAGCTTCAGCAGTTCAAGGATGGCTTGTAATGATGATGGATATGGGCCTGACGATCCGCCAGCTCTTTTATCAGGAAGCCTCAGAATACCTCCAGGTTTCAGGCGATGGAGCTGCAGTACAGTCTGACACCTAAGCAGGAGCTGGCTTTGTTTTGGTTTGTTTAAATCTAAGCTGAAAGATTATTATACGTGAGCAAAAAAGGGGTATCAAAATTCACAATGAGAGTCATGTTAATGACCTGACTTTTTCATTCAGACACAGTTTAAAGCTACAGTGTCTTGGTGCTCAATTTAACACTCCAAGTGTTGAATTATTCACTTTGGGCTTTCTGTCTCCAAAGCTCACCATCCATAACAAAACCATCAGGTTGTGATAAATGGATATAATAATGCATTTGCCTGGATGTCAGTTTTAATTCCAAAACTTCTTCAGTTTTGCTTTTCAGGGAGGTAAAAACAAAATACAATGACAACTGGGGAGAGAGGTGAATGGAAGGGGAACAAAGAAAAGACAGTGGGAGATGTGGGCAGAAAAAAACAGCAAGGGAGGGAGAAAATCACTCCAACGGAAGTTTTCAAGAATGTTCAAGTGAAAGTGATGCTTATAACATGGTGACAGTGTCATGATGGGTTAAGGGTGCGCTAACCCAAATGCAGAACACCACCGCGGAGACTGGAAAAAGTTAAGAAGTTTATTTAATAAACACAGACTTGGAACAGAACAGGTCTTGGGTTCTGGTTCTGGTTCTGGTTCCGGTTCGGGTCCAAGGGGTTTCAGAGTAACTGTAACAGACGGTTCGGTTAGGACTGGCAGACTGAC
>JAUZNJ010034940.1:0-12479 GCA_034780135.1 Jordanella pulchra
TATATATGGGGGGGTGTGGGTGTGTGTACGTGTGTGTGTTTGTGTAGATTTATCATGTCACAGCCCCAGTTTTTGCTTTTCTTTTAGTACTTCTGGAAGTCAGATGCATAGTCTTTGTTTATCCGACTTAATATTGTGATTTTATTTTCACAGCTGCATTTAGCATACAAATTACATTTCCTTTGACTGCCAAGTAAATACTCTGTTGATTTTTAAATCTATAATGTAGCTTTTATTACAAACCAAATTCTACTCCACAATCTTAGTAAAGATGCATCAAAAACAATCACCTGAAAACTCTCCTCATATTCACTTAAGCATGACATCACATACAGACAAAGGGAGAGTACAATGCATATTAAACTGAAAAGTAATTACAGCCTATTTAGGACACTTTTGGCCAAAGGCGTTTCTTTTAAAAACCTTATTCCTTTACACCAGAGGGGGATTATCAGGGGATGCGGTACTACAGAGAGGTAGTTGCTATCTGCTGCTTCGATATGACTGGATCTGTAGCAAAGATAGAAACAAGCCAGTTGACAGGGTTTGGCAAAACATGCTGAGTCTTTGTGTGCAAACTTTCATCAGCAAGATAACCAAACACACAATGTTATTGTTTTCCATATCAGACGAAAGCTATTACAGCATGCTCTCAGTGCTCCAGGATGAAAAATGTCTCAGTGCTTGAATGGCATTGGAAGAGAAGGTATTTAGTAATTTTCTTTTCCATTTGCCTATTTAGAGATAAACAAAGCAGACAGTTTGGGTCAAGACGAACCTTCTTATCCTGGATCCTTTTGATGGAGGTGCACTGATTTAATCACTGATCTTCATCATTTCATGTTTTGTTCAAAATGTTTTGGTCAATTGATGAGTATTATTCCTCACTTGTGGTCATAATTGGTTGTTTGAAGATAAGACAAGCTCTGAAAGGGCTGATCATACAAACACACAGCATAACGAAACCTTCTCATTAGTGCCATTTTGTCAACCTTGTCTAATGTGATTCAAATTCTTGTTATTATTAAAGTATTATAAAGTCGTTTTCTAAATTTCCAGGTAAGCCTGCAAAAACACTGTTAATATTCACTCACCTGACTTAATTTTATTCAGATTTTATTGTAGCCCCTTCAAATTAGTACATCCAAATCAACTCTCAAAAAAAAAAACTTAAAGACTTTGTCATGCATTTAAATTCGGTTGTTTTCTTAGGTCCCCTAATTTGTAAATAGAACTGCACTTTTAAGGATGTACAGAGGTTAGTCAGAGAGGATTGGTGTAAAACCTATACATCAAGACCAAGAAACACAGCTGACGGTGTGAGAGAAAGTTGTAAAGATTTTGAAACAGGGTAAAGTTACAAACCAATATGTCAAGTTTTAAACATATTAGGGAGCACTGTCATTAGAAAATGAAAAGAATATAAGTAGAAACCTACCTGTGGTAGCTGTACAGAGGCTTCAGAAATCTTTACCATAGATGGAAAAATCTGTTGACAAAAATAATATACCTTCTGCAATACAAAAATCTGGTATGAGTTACAAGGTGCAGAAGCAGAATAAGTCATAAACGTCTTCCTTCAAAATATCATGTGGAAGAAACAACCTATTTGTGGTAATTGGTGAGACCAAACTCTTACATTATCATGGAAAAAGTAGAAAGCCTGTGTTTCTCCAGCAGAAACTCTGACCATCCTCTCAGTTTTTCCTGCGGGGATGAGGAAGTTGGTCAAAGCTGACTAGAGTGACTGAAGCTAAATACAGAGCAATGCATAAATAAAACTATTTGGACGGTGTAAAGGTCCTCAGACTGGGTTGGATGTTCACCCTCCGGCAGAAATTATGACCCCAAACATGCAGCTAGTACTTTAAGTCCAGACTGCAGAGATTAGTGGTAAAACCTGAAATAAAGAGATGGCTTTGGGCCAGTAAGGTCACCATCTTCTCTGAACTTCTTTCTCTGGACTGTGGTTTCATCTGCTCCTCTCTGACTGAAGGAAAAGAAGGAGGAGTCATTTGTGTGTTTCTTGGATTTCTGTGTCAGCAGCTTGTAGATCACAGCCTGTCCAGCTTTAAGGTCCAACTCATGGAAATAAAAGATAAATCCCTGGTGCTGTGCATAATGATCCATCAGCTCTACTGTATCTTAGAACCTATACTATTTCACTGTGTATGTTTTCTCTGCTTTCAGGAGCTTATAGGTGTTTTCTGACAACAGTTTTAAATTTGATCTAAATCCAACTTTTGTCATCTGAGGGTAATAAGCCACATCAAACCCCATTTACCTTTTAGTAGACCTGAAAGTGTTATGTTTAATATCATTACTTTTAGACTGGACTACTCCAAATCGCTTTTAGTGGTGGGTTGGACAACTTTGCATATATCTCCAGAAACTGGTCCAAAACACCCCTGCCCATTTGCTAATAGATAAATGATGGCTTACTGAGGAAAAAAAACAATAGAAGTCTGTGGTTGGAAGGTGGGAAAATGTGAAAATGTTTAAGAGGTATGACTATTTTTGGCAGACACTGGAAATGAACAACAACAGAGTGTCTTCAGTAAGAAGCATCTCCAGATCTGGTGGTAGACTTCTGGATACAGAAGAGCCTGCCTGTCTACAGCTATCAACACCTACAAAAACTAGATGAAAAAAAAAAACCTTGTGACTTAGTGCAACATTTAATTTCCCTTTGGGAATAATAAAGTAGTTTTGAATTGAATTAAATTGAAATCACTAACTATTTTTCAAGCTTAATAAATAAATAAGATGAAAAGATTCTGGGATATATTCGATCTGTTAGAATTAAAATAATTTGTACATTTAGCTCACTGACCATGGGTTATACTTTGCTTGTTTTTTTCTTGCTAATGAAAACCAGACATGATTCCTGATGCCAAAAGAAGGACGAGGCTGTGGAAACAGTAGATGATCTTGAGGCAATATGAGAGATGCAAACGCTGAGGGACTGCATGGTTGGTGTTTGGATCAGAACATTCAAATCAATGCCACATGCTGTGAAGTGTGAACACATGCAGAGTGGGACTCCATCACAATGCCATGACACAAGAGTCATAAAGTTATTTTCCTATTCAGAAATATTGTGATTATAATTCCTTCGTGTGAACGCACACACATACGGTGAATAAAGAAATTCAGAGCAAGTGGGTCGAGCGAGAAAAGGCTATTAAAACCATGTGTTTTAGGCAGTGCCTCCGAGTGATGCCTGGCTGTTTTTGTGAGCCTGTGACAGGGAGTTAAGGTGAGATGACTTGCACAAGGGGTCAGGAAGAACCGCTTGGCTTTAGTTATGAGCATGAGGAAATAAAGTTTTACATCCTGCCTGTTTTATTGTGCCGTTTACAAGACAGCAGGTGCAAGGTTATTAAACTCTCCCATTACATGTAAAATCACTTCAGAATGGATTTCATAATCCAGAATGTGTGATGACTAACAAGAAGTTAAGGTAGGCCAGTAGCAAATAAGGTTGAGAAGCTTCCCAAAATGAACAGGTTAAAGGAGGATTAGATATTAGTGCTTATAGTCCTGAATTATTATCAAACTGAGCTGCAGTTCTGATTAAACTCTGAGTTTTTGTTATCTAAGCAGTTCAGAAATACATGTGTGTGTCTGCATGCACAAATCAACTAAGCTCAGAGACTGAGGCACTCCCTCTCACGCAAGGAGTTGTGATTGTGTCAGTGCATCAGGCATCCTGCCAAAGGAAGGGGGAGTGAAAAAGTCTGGAAAGAGGGAAGTAAGGGAGGGGTGGGGTGAGCTCCACAGGTGCTGAATCTTAAGCCGGGTATGAGGAGTGGGGAGAGGAGGATTCGGAGTTAGGCAAGTGGACACATTAGGACACAGTAGAGGAGCTGTTATTATGGGCCAGCACTCATTTTTATGACTCCACATAAGCCACTGCCCTCAAGCAGGACAAGAAGGCAGCCGCAACCATAGGCTGGTGGCCAAAAAAAGATGAAGAGAAGTAGTGACATTGAAACGATTGAGCTAAAAAGATGGACTGTCTCCTAAAGGTGTGGCTTACCTACTAGATAGTAAAAACATTTACATGAAGGTTTTGAAAATATGTTTTTGTGTGAAAAGTTAAAAAAGTGTTCCGAATGATGTTTTCTTTCTTATTATTCTTCCTATTAAGAACGCACACACAGACACAGATATGAGTGGCTTGTTTCTAAAAAAGAAACTGAGAGGAGAAGGAGGAGGAGGAGGAGGAGAAAGAAAGGGACGAAGAGGAGGAGGGAAAACATGCTGGTAGATTGTATTTGCTCAGCAGAATTTAATATGAGCGAGCTAGTGGTGCTTTTCTTCTGGGGCCAATTCCCTGGAGACACATCCATCTCTGAGAGATGGTTGGGAGGACAAAGGAGGACTGCCCCCAAGACTCAACCCAGACGTGCTTAAATACACATGCACACACAAAGCATGATGGGGTGCATGGATATCAACAGTTAGGAGCATGCACGTCATTGTGCACATATTCACACAAGTGCGGTGCTCAGACAGAGTCCGCCTTGTCTCACAACAACCATAGAGCTGGAACAGGGAGAGGAGGAGGGAGTTTAACTGAAAAGGACTCTGAGAGGTATACCGAAGTAAAAGGATAGAATGAAGGAGAACTCACTTAATGGAAAGTGACATGGATGCAGGGTCTTGAAAGCAGAAGAAGATTGCTTTGAGAGAAGCAGAAAGGTAGAAAATAAAGAGATGTTGTAAAAAAAAGCTGTAATGGCTCATGACAGCCCTGTCAGTCTAAGGAAACAGCATGAGGACATGTTTATATATATTTATGGCAACCTTTCTAGGTTACGTGGGCTTCATTTATACTTTCTATAGTCAGTCTCATTCAGTTTCCAGCAAGCATATTAATGTTATTGAATTTTTTGAGATTTTGTCAATTTAAAACTGAACATATTTCATTGGAATTTTACATTACAGAACAGCTTAAAATGCAGCATGTATGTGGTCTTCAGAGGTTTTTTCTCCTGCATGGATATTCATTCCTATTTACTCAAATACCCCTAAATAAAATCTAATGCAATCAACTGCCAAGACGACGTCTATAAGTTGTAATTGTGCCAGCTGCTTTTGTTGTAACATGATGGCCAAACTAAAACATTTTGGTATAAAGAGTTTTTACCTTACAATCTGAAATTTTCAGTTCCTCTCATTTTACATGTCGCTGTGTCCCTGGGCAAGGCACATTAACTCTAAGGTGCATGCTGTTCTGGAAATTAGGAATGTGGCAACAGTGTAAAGTGTCCTAAGTGGTCAGTAAGAAAAACAAGAACTATAAAAACACAGTCCATTTGCTATTGACCTTTTGTGACTCTGAACACACAATCCCCAAAATGAAACATGGTAGTAGTAGCATTATTCTGTGGGGATTCTGCAAGGACTGGGAAGCTGCTCAGTGTTATAGTTAAACAGATGGAGCTTGATAAGGAGCGAGTCTGAAAAAAAATGACAAAATAAGCCCATTTAGGGCTGGTTTTCCTTCCCTCAACTGGATTAAATTGCCTAATTACCAGCAGCATGCAAAGGTTCTGCAAAGACCTTGTTATAAACTAATGATATGAAATGCTTGACATAAAGAAGGAAAATAGCCGTTTAGGACCAACATTGGACCCCTTTAATAAAAAAAACCCAAACACTAACATTTACAACAATTTGAGCTATTTTGAATTTTAAAGAAATCCTGTCAATAGATGTGTAACATTAGTATTAATCAACAGACCTGCACTTGTAACAGCTTTAACTTAACATTAATCTTCTATTTTAGGCTGTTCTCTAACATTAGATTTAAAATTATGCAATGAAGTTGTTTTGGAAATGTCACCAAACTGTAAAAAGTTTACTTTTGCTAGACTCACAATCACTGAACAAATGTCTTGACATGTGAAAAAGAAAATAAAAACAAGCAAAAAAGAATGAAAGTCACAAAAGCCGCACTTAGGTGTTTTTCTTCAAACGTACCTCTACAAATTAAAACCAAATGTATCCTATTACATAAATGCCGTTTAAGAAATTGGGTAATTGTGTTTTGCTTAGTTGGTACAACAAGTCGTGTAATCACACCAGTGCGAACCCCGTGGAGATTTCAGGCGCTGGAACAGCCTCTAGCCCTTCTTAGTTCATTTCCTGTTCTTGACGGAGGCAATGAAGGATAATAAGCTCTACGCTTCACTTACCATTTTTGATGATTTGGTCATGCAGCTTTTCTTATAAGGAAAGAGAGAGAGTCAGAGAGAGAGACTCAAGACTCTGAGTTGTCTTTATATCCCTTCCTTTATGATTGATGTGATGGATACACAGAGCTCCTCCAGGGACAGGACTGTGATGAAAACATGTTATCAAGACCACAAACTGTGATTCGACTGTGGGGAGATTGCTCATCATCTTGTCTGAATTGATGGCAGGAGTGAAACGCAAATACTGAATGGTGTAGTGTGGTACAGAAGCATAGTTAGATATAAAAGCTGCTTTCCCTCCTGAGGGTTATTGGCAAGACAGGCACCTCTGGAAGCAAAATGGAAGGATCATGTTCCAGGCCGATGGGGCTCCATGGTTCTGTGACGGGACTGGGGTTGTTTTTGAAGAGAAATGAGAAGAACACCGTACTGCTAGTCACTGAAGCCTAATGACCTATTTAGACCACTTCTTATTTTTAGGTTCTTAACTGAACTCATGCTGAAACAGTGCCTTGCAAAGTGATAATAGCTCTTAATTGTAATGTTTATTGAGTAAATATCAATATTTAATACTGCTGAATAAATAACTGATCATAAAAAAAAGACACGTCAACGTGCCAATCTGTATATTCTGGTTGTATTTAGCAGAATTGGAATGCAACTATAATCTGACTGAATGGGGTAGTTTATGCTGATTAACAATTCCACCAGCAGGAGTGTACACAGTTGTCAGGATCAAGTTATTCTGAATGATGGATGCTGACCAGAGTGTGCATATGAGCCCAACATTGACATGATCTATATCTGCTTCGAATGGCTTGATGCTAATCAGAATACTCCGACCTCCTCGTTAGCATGGCGCAATATTGGTACGATCAACCATTTTATTCAGAATACTTATGCCTATATAAATGGTACAATCCAATTGATTTTTTTTTTATGTTTGAGTCTCAATAACTTTCAGATTTACATGTATCAGATCAACCAGATCATAGCTGATGTTGAGATTTTAGAAAAAGCACTGAAATTGTGCGTCTTATAATGAGTGGAATTTTTTATTTTTCATAAATCAAGGCTTCTTTAATGGGCTCTGTACAAAGCACTGCTGATTTGTACTAAATTACTATAGACATAACATTGTTTGCAATATTTTAGGTCAAGCAGATGTTGGACCTAAATGCAGATGTTTAGAATCTTGTTTTAATTCTGACCATCTATGGTTGTGGGGTGTCTGACAAAGTTTGAAATCATTATTTATCTTTTGATGTAAATTTTCAGTAACTTCATCCTTCATCAAATTACTTTTTTTATCGTTTTGGTTAGTAGTCCTTTAAATTTAAATGTAAAATACACTATAAATAATCATTTATATTTCTTTTTTTTATTCTTATCAATATTACCTTTAACTCCATTACTCACAACATGCCAACTTATTGCATAGGCAACATTTTTTGTACAAGAAATTTAGAGCTCGATATTAGGAATCACTAAAGATCAGGGGCTATAAATGGTGGAAGCCTTAAACCATGAACCATAAGCTGGAAAGATAAGGAGGTGCACACCGAGGTTTAGCTCCAAGACAGGCAGCATCTTTAAACAAAACACCTGAAAATATATTGCAAGGTTCTAAATCAAAGCATTTCTATGTGTTATATACCAGTCAAGATTCAGATTAAATCCAATTTGGCATCTGTGAAAAGATTTCATAATTGTTCTTTGCCAAAACTCTCAATCAATCAATTTCAG
The DNA here is from genome assembly GCA_034780135.1 of Jordanella pulchra. Classification (NCBI taxonomy): domain Eukaryota; kingdom Metazoa; phylum Chordata; class Actinopteri; order Cyprinodontiformes; family Cyprinodontidae; genus Jordanella; species Jordanella pulchra. The sequence continues at coordinate 7,953 of JAUZNJ010034940.1, forward strand.
CTAAGCTGGACAATATAATGTAACAATTAAAACCCTTCAATAATTTTACATTCTCTTTATAAATATACATCACTAGTTCTCCAACAATAAATCTTAATAAAACACAATTAAGTTTTTAAGTTTAACAAAAACATGAGGAAAAAAAATCAAGAGCTATGCTGCAGGTTAAGGTTTAAGTACACCCAATAAATAGTGCTTACACAAAAATTAATTCAGCAGGCAAGGGAAGGGATTCATCATTGATATAGACATGTCTTGATATAACTGCCTTCATCACATCATCTCCAGTCTCCACTTTGTACCACATACATCCTAAAATACTGAACAGATCTTCGTTTTTCCTAACCGTGCCGACACCCTGGTCATATTCGCTCCAGACTGATACCCATGACCAACCATTTTACACACTTCCCCGGTTACCTTCTAGGATATTGCAGCTGGAGATGGAAAATTGGAGAGAATAACTCATGGCATACACATATGTGCCAATGTAAGGTTAACTTAAGGCTGCAGGGGTCATCAGGTGCACAGAGTGAAAGGATACTGCACTTGCCTTGGCCTCTTCCCAGCTGGTTTTAAGCCACAATGCAGGTGTCAAACGTCCCTCCTTCCAAAACATTCTCCAGCTACATTGAGCTTCTATAACAGGTGCAGTAGGTTAGACTGAAGGCCCCTATATGGACGGAAACAGCCCTTCGGTGCATTGCCCCCCCTCATATGTATAGTTTTTAAAATGTTTTCTTCTTTTCATATCTTCTCCTCCTTGTAGCCCCAGGGAGCAATCGAGAGGTTCAACCTGCAAATGTGTAATCTGAGCGCAGCTTATGGGTGTTGTGCAAGGTTGTTGAAAAGGGAGGGGAAGAAGTGGAGAATATGTCCAACAGCTTGGAAGTGGGTGTATGTGTGAGTAGATGGTGTATTTTGGAACCAGTAAAAAAAACACAAAATGATAGATTTTTGCCTTACTAGAATATATAAAGTTCAGTCAGTTCTTTGACAAAAAGATTATTGATCAATGATACTGTCCATTTCCTGTTACATTGTAAAAATGCACAAATATGAAAAGGGAGCTTCCTTTCTACATTGTTGCATGTATGTACAAGTGAAAGGAGTTTTGAAAAAAAAAAAAGCATTGTGCTTTTGCCGGTGACTGACATTCAGTGATTATTCTTTACTATTTTTTGTGCAGAGAAGACTCTGCAGCCTGCTGCGTTTCATTATGTGAAATCCAGATGTTCTTTTTGGCTGCTGGTGAACGCTTTCAGCTGTGCATGACACTGTTGTTGGCCTCGCTGCACTGAGCTCAGACAGAGAAACAGCGCCTCAGGGCAATACTTTCTGCTCCCTCTCCTTGCCATCACTTCATCCACCTTCTTCTTTGTCTCTTTCAGTCGGTCTTATTCCTCTTACTCACACTTTGCACCTTCTTCCATGTCTCACCTCTCATCTCTCTGTCCTTATCTCTCTGTCTCTTTGCCAATCATTTTACATTGTCTGTATTGAGACACACGTTTGCTCTCAACAGTAACAGGTAGTCAGAGGGCAATGGAGGAGCTGGCTCCAGAAAGTCTACCCTCTACCTACTTTTGACACTGCTTCTCCCTCATTTACACACATACACACACACATGCACACACTCACCGTTCACACTAATTTGCAGCCAGTGTGGTGCAGCAGTCAAGTCAAATGTCAGATTACAAATTACTCAAAGGAGTCTTCAGAGTTCAAAGAAAGCAATGTGTTGCTCATATCACTCATGTCTCATACTCCTTGAACTTAGTCTCTTTTTTTAAATAAACAACTCTCAACAATGACATTTTCTGTTAGTGAATGATTTGAGAAAGTCCTGTCCACATTCTGAATACTCTACTCTGGTTCAAAGGGTATATTAGAATGAACCCTTAGACTGTAATGACAGATTTAATTGTTATTTTTAGTTTGCTCAGAGTACATCTTAATTTAAATATACATACTTTGCAAAAGTGTTGCTATAACCATAAACTTTGATATATTTTATTGTGAATGAGGGTTTGGGCTAATCAGTTCAAAGAAATGCTTAAGTGTGAAGAGAGAGGAAAGTGATGTATGTGATATATAAGTACTGTGGAGAAGGATTCTTTACTGCAAAGCATGTATCTGGGGGATATGTTTCTCTCAGCTTTTTACAACTGGAAGCTAAAAACCTTTGTCCCTTCCTCTTTGAAAAATCTCTCAAGCTTAAGCTAGATGGAGATCATCCATGATCATCAATTTAAACATCTAGTTCTGAACAGAAAACCCATAAATGGGCTTGAATAAAAAAACATTCTTATGTTGCTCTGATTCTATGCCTTAGACCAGTATCCTGCCAGAAAGTAGGATACCTTCCACCCAGTTTTCAGGTCTTTGGAAGTTTTCTTCCTGTATTTGCTCCATCTATCTTTTCATCAACATTGCTTCCTTATTAATCACTGCTCTCCTGAAAAACTTCAGGCCACTTTTCTGGTAGTCTTACGGTTCTTTTAGAGGAATAAATAATTTGTTGTTTGTCTTAAATACAATGCTTGTGACAGAACTTTTTCTAGTTGCTGTTTTTTTTGTGGGGTTCTAAGACTCTGGATTTTTGTGTGATTTTGCCCTCTACTGATAAAAAATAGCAATTACACAATTAATTTTCTTCTAAAAGGATGTTTAGTAACTGTATTGAAAGTAAAGGTTTTTTTTTGTCTATATAACTTTTAGCACACAACAGTTAATATATGCAAGCACTGTTTCTGTCTCATTCGGTGAGCACGCTGCTACAGAGCACATCCTGAAGATCAGAAATAAACATAACAGCTCTTTATTTCCACATTAACAGATTAATTAACCACATTTAGACCAGCCATCTATTAAAGTTTCTGTTTGAGGCACTTCACAGGTGGCAGAGCACTGTCTAGACAAAGAGCAGACCTCTTCCTACTATTGTTCTATTAGTCAGTGGTAATAGAAAAACAGGAAGAGTGTGTGAATACGACAGTAAAAGTCATTGGCCAGAAAGAGTAAAAGCTTCCTGCCTTTAGATGTTTCTTTTATAAGAACAAACAGCCAAACAGGCAAGTTTATGATACCAGATACTGATGTTGTGCTTGATAAAATGGGGTGAAGCAGAAAACTGCGATTCCAGCCTTCCACCACTCAGTGGAGGCACTGCATCAAAAACCAGGCAGTTATATCCAAGTTGTGGTCTTTCTGTTTCTATAATAAAAAACAGCTTTTAGTTTATCAATTCATTGGTCATATGTCATCTTTACCTTAAGCTTTGAAACTAAGATCAAACATTTAATGCCTTCATTATTTATTTTTCTTTATGTTAACATTTATCATGAATCAGCTTAATAAGTGAGTTTTTTGTTTAATACATTGTAGATTATTTTGCACTTGGTTACAATTGAGATGCCTGATAAGATATTCAGGGCTGTGAAATAATTGTTTTATCCTAGAATGTTCTGCCAAATAATTAAATCAAAATTTAGGAATTATGAAGTTCAAAAAAAATGTGAATTAAGCCAAGCCAAAATTTTGCAGCAAAGCTTCAGGTTTCAAAATTAGTAATAAGTGTTAGTCAGTGTCCTCAATGCATTCCCTTAACCTTAAAACAAAAGTCAGAATAACAAGCTCCTATGTTCTAATCTAATATGACCCTTTTTTCTCACTGATATTCCACTCAAACACTGCTGTGCCTTTAAAAAATACCTGGATTTACACTGAGATTAAATTACAGTTTAGCTGATTTTGAAAGATATTCAAGGCGCAAGACTTTTTTTAAGGGGAAAAATGTAAAGGAGACTGTATAGAGCTTCTGGTCTAATGTGACAAACGGAATATTCCAAAGGTTTAAAAAATGTTTCATTGCATTTTTTTGTAGAGACGATTAAATAAAAAGGCACCAATCTTTAAAAAGTCATTTCACTATTTTTCATATACAAATTGCTCTTTTATTTCATATCTTGAGGTACGCAAGGCTTATTAACACATTTGTGATTGTTAAAGCATACTCTTGACACTCTCCCACTCATTTGACCTGCTTTAACTATTCTCTGGCCCATGTGACTTCAAGTATGCACATGCCCCTCTCTGTTAATGATGTCAACTTGTTGCTTCACCTTCGTGGAGGTCAGGGAACTAACACATTTCTTACATTCTTGCTCCTGCCGCCAGCCTCAAAGGACAGGAGTAAATCTGTGTCCCAGACATAATATTAGGCACTGATCATTTTCCCCTCGCGAGGTGGTTGTTTCACCTTGGTGCTTGAGTAAGTGCCACTGTAATTTTGAGAATTTTATAGCACAGGCTGCAACATTCCTCAGCCAGCTGGAGGTCTGCCTGTAAACCTGGCGCCTAAACCTGAGGATCTTCCCATCGCTGAAAGTAGGCATAAACACTTGCACTCAAACACTTACCTCTCTCAAGTAATTAGATTACTAGAATATTTCTCAAAAGTCTCAGATTACTCTATAAAGTGGTCCAAATCTATAATACTACCAATTAATTGCTCTCTACAGAATC
>JAUZNJ010034941.1:2447-12477 GCA_034780135.1 Jordanella pulchra
GGACGTTCACCGCTGTGCATTTTCACTGGCCTGTTGCCTTCAAGGGGGGTTGATTGGTGCACCGAGAAGCTTGCAAACTATTGTGGTCATAGTTCACAGAGCAGTGGAAAACGCATGCCTGTTCGATAGAGAGACCAGGAACCAAAATGAAGGAAATTCTAACAGCTTGATTGTCTAAATTTTCCAGAGTAGAATTTGACCCAAGTTTGTGTTTTTTTGATTGCTCTGAAAACGGAGCTCTTCCACAAGTTTGAAATTCTCCATCTGGTCTGGGACTGCAGTCTTTGTTTATCTACAGCTTCTTCTGTCTTGCTGCACTTTTTCTTCTACCTAGCGTAGCTAGTGCTAACACTGTTAATTTCCTTTTTTATTTTAGTTATCTTTCAATTTTTAATTTCTTTTTACCTTGGGTTAACTTTCCAGAAAGATTTTCTTCTCTGTTTTGTTTCCTTTGTGTCTCAGTCATTCCTTTGGTTTCCCCTTACTTAGCTTTTTCCAGTTCTCTGAATTTTCCACTGCTTTGGTCTGTTATTAGGCATATCCAGTTTGATCCCCCTCCTTTTTCTTAATTGATTTCTTGTCAATAGGATAACAAATGTGGGTCTATATGAGGAGCTGCATCTTGCTGCAATGCCTGTACTTGACGTACTTTTGTTGACTCAGGCTTAGCTTCTTTACGTTTCTTTTTACTGTGACCACGAGCATCACGGTTTCCAAAGCCAACAGACATTGCTTTCCATCTGATATCCTTTGATAATCTCCACCCTTTCCAACCTTGGTAATTATTCTTCAGCAGCACAGTGTTCAGCAGAGTCTCCACAGGCCAGGCTCCTTCACATGTCTCCACTCATCTCATCTTTATTCCCAAGGCTCCAAGAGGATGTTAAAGATTAGCGGTCATTTTAAGCTCCTCATTCTGAGTTCTCCAAGGGATTCAAAAAGAACCTTCCTTTCTCAGTGACTGTTTCCATGCTCTCTGTGTGGATGGATAGACTGGTTCCATGACCCACCAGTCAGGCAGCTAAAGTTTGGCCCAAAACATGAATGAAATAAGAGGCTTATGATTTCAGAAGGAAATATTAAATGTGTTGTAATGGGCTAGTACAAGGGTCAGCAACCTTTTTAACCCTAATAGGCTTTTTTTGGTGTTTATAGTCAAAGTTTCTAAAAAGAAAAACAGATTAAAAGGTCTTTAGAGCTACATGCCGCAGGTGTCAGACACATGGCCTAGTTAAAGTCCTGACCTGATGTGGCTGGAGCTCAGGAGCTTATTGCAGAAACATGTTTCAGTGGTTTCCTGGTGTTTAATTGTTTTTTGACAGTAAATGTGGCTCAAAACAGAGCAGGTCTGATGTGAAGCTTGAATAAATTCCTGTGGATGGATTAAGCTCAAAGAGAAACATCACCTGTTTAAGCACAAATCAATCAGACGTCCTGCACCAACATCATAAAATACGCATGTCTGAAGGCCAGGAGAGGTGCTCACAGTATCACTATCATAAAGCATCTTCTCTGCTCATTCTCCCAGAGGACGGAGACGACTATCAGTGTGGTTTGATGCGTGAATCGTTTCCTTCTTCATAGTTAATGAGCCTCGGGTCTGGAAACAAGCAATCGACTTATCCTGAAACCCTGCAATAGATTTTACAACCACAAACATTACAGATGGTTGACTCCTGATCATTTTTGTCATTGATTTTTCCTCACAAGGCCAAATGCAGCATGGCGCAGGACATGACCAAATTGTCACATAAATCTGCTTTTGTGCAAAACTGTCTGCTGGAGGTTCTAGCAGGAAAAATATGTGAATTCCTTCTGAACACTTTAAAAAGTAAAAGAGGGTGATATTTAAAGGACTACAAGCTTGAAGAGAATCTTTTAGGTTTTTTAAATAACCTGTTTTTGTTACCTCTGTGAACTAAGGAACGATTTTGGAAGATAATAAATCACAGCATTTAGAAATAAGAAAATATGGATATTTTGGTCTCATTTGGTTTCATTTTAATTATTTACTCTCAAATCAAGTGCACATACATTTATTTCATAGAAAATTGTGAAAGGTCAGGATTTCTTTTTTTACCTTGTTCAATTTGGCAAATTTTAGTTTAGTTAATTTTTCAGGGCATCTGTGTGAATAATAATGTTTTTAACCTAAAATGAAAACGCTATGCTAATAGCTTATATTTAGTCTACTCACCTGTTTACTAAAGTGAAACAAGTAAAACTTTATTTATAAAGCACCTGTCAAGATGAAAATCTAAGAGCTTCGAAAAAACAATATAAATACCACTAAACTATATTTAAACAAAAGCATATATAAGAAGATGAGGTTTTAGTCGCCCTTTGAAGCTCTGTGATCTGAGAACAGGAGGAAGAAAAGGCTCTGTCTCCTTTAGTTTTTAAGTTTGCAATCAGCAGGTCTGGGATGTCAAATTTCAGCATGTAAACTGTTGTGTGTCCGTCTAATGTTTGCCAACTCAAAACTAAAATCTTAAAAAGCAATTTATAATGAAATGAAAGCTGGTGAAGATGCATTAAAAATGGAGTTAGATGACAGAACTTTGAAGATCCAGTCAGGAGCCGAGCTGCAGCGTTCTGCACACACTGGAACCAGTCAGTAAAGGTTTTATTTAAACATATGTAAAGTGCATTAAAAAATAGATAAAACAAAAGCATAGATTAAAATGTCCTTTTCTAGATGAGACATCAGGGCTAAATTTGACGATATTTCACAGAAAGTAGAAACAGGAACAAACCTGAGATTTAACTTGACTTAAAACGGTTATACTAAGGTTTCAAAATGAGGATTTGGGCAAATAAACAAGAGGCTCAAGAATTTTCATTTATCTTTACAGTGAATTTTATTCTTGTGCAAAGAGGATTACTACAGTTTTATCCTCGTTTACTTTAAGAAAAGTTCCATACATTCAACTTTTAATTGAGTTAAGACAACTTAACAAACCTGGAGTTTTGAAACTTTAATTGGATGAAGAAAAATGTTCAACTGAATGTCATCAACATAGCAATGATAAATAAATGTCCCTAAAAGATGACAGTAACAGTCCAGCTGGGAGCAGGTAGCGAAGAAACAACAATGTCTGTGGGACAGAACCCTACTATAAACTGATGAGAGACCCAAAAACCAAATGATCTCATGTAGATTGGTTTAGCTTCACAATATTTTCAACAGTTTATGAGCATCAGAGTTATCAAAACATGTCTAATGCATGTTGTGCTCTGACACATTGGAGAGCTTTTCTGTTTATTTAGTTTTTAATCAATCCTCAGGGATCAGAAATTCAAATAAGAAAACAACAAACACAATGTTTACTTTTCTGTGTTTGTTTGTTTCTACTTACTGCACCATTTTAAATCACATATAAACAAACATTTTGATGTTTTTATCTTTTTTTTTACTAGAAAAAACACAAAAAACAAACAAAAAAGGCTGAGCTGTTCCTTGAAGGACAAACTTTAATCTCCTTCACTGAACAGAAAGAAAAAACATATTTAATAAATAAAACACATAAAACTTCAAGGGCTGTATGTCATTATTAGACAAAAAGCAACAGTCATGAAACCAACCAAGCCGTCCCCCCCAAAAAAATAACAGCCACAGCATAATGACAAATGTATTGGAAGACGCCCACACACCACAGCAGACAGGAAGACAGCGATAGAACAAGAGTTGGATGCATGGGGGGGGGGGGTATCCTTTATGGACACTCTTTTCTAAAGTGGAAATTTCCCCAGAGGAAATCAGCGAGAAAATAGAAACCATTTATGTGCTCAGTCCTCCCCTTTGAACAGAAACGATCCTGTAGAAACCTGCACATCTCAGGGCTGCTCTGACCTTCATCACGCCTCCACCCAGAAAAACTTTCAATTTCCCACATTTTGTGAGGGATATTAAAACCGGAGCAAGTGTCAGAGCCTGAAAATAGGCGCACATGCTTATTATATGACGTCCTTCAGAACCCCAGCAGACAGAACAAACAGCATGAAAACAGATTTAAATGAATTACTGTTACTTCATCCAAACCTCAAGACCAATTTAACAAATGAAACAGGAAGAAATGCAACAAATCGCTGCAATTGGTGAAGGGATTTAAAGGGATGTTGGACTAGAAATGTTCCTTTAAGAGTGTATGAAGCTGTTTGATGTGTTGAAAAATGTCTGGTTTAAGAGCATCTGAACTCGATGTAAATAATGCAGCCTAACAGACATTTGCTGCAAAAGAAGGTTAGAAAGGTTTACCTAATAAAGTGACCAATGAGTTTTAGCTGTTCTGCTGAAAAACATTGTTTCAAAAAGCAAACAGGATCCTTTGGAAACTCAAAGAGTGACTTTTTAACGACGACGTGACTGGTTCACATTTCAGAGTTTCAGTTGGATAAAACCCAATAACCACCAGTTTGTTAAAGAATCAAACTTCAAGGATCCATTTGGTCAACTCTGACATCCAGGGATGATCCGATGGACAGATGAGGCTGAAGGCGGTGTGTCCATGGAGGAGCTACAGTGAATAAAATAATCTGCAGGGTGAGGAGCTGGAGGGACGTGCAGAATCAGCCAGGAGGAGGTTTGTTTCTAGATTTTCCATGTTGTGAAGCTGACATTTAATAGATCTGATGTGTGTGTATGAGTGCGCCTTCCAACAACAACAGCTGACTGTTCCAACTCTGCCCTCAGCTGCACCTTCAGTCCCACAGGTCCAGCTCTAAACACAAATTTGTTCCCTCACTGCTTGGCCTCCTGACTCTTTTCCTTCATTTATTATTTATTTCTTGCAGATAAAGCAGAAACATTTCAAAGTCACCAGGAAAACAGGTCAAAAGTTCATTTAAATCACGCCACAGCCTCTGGGAACATGAGGAAAAGAAAAGCGTCTTCCAGCAGAGGTCACACTGAACAAAGAGAAATCGTCCTGAAGCGGTACCACTCCACTCCTGGATCCAACAGTTGTACAACGATTTAATGGTAACAGCTTCACCTTAAAAAGCTTCAGGTTCAAATGATCAGTCAGTGGAAGCTCTGATTGCTGTCACAGCTATCATAATATTTTAAACTACCAATAACAGCCAAAAAAAATGTTTACAACTCTTTTGACACTGATTAAAAAAACAAATCCACCATTTTCTGAAGAACAGAAGTGATTAAAAGATCAGAAAAAAAAACTAAAGCATGTGACAAATGTCAACTTTATTCTTATACCGCATTCAACACCAACCTATTGTTGACAAACAAGCATAAAACAATTAATGTAAATACTACACTAATGATATCATGAACCTTATTGGTCACTGCAGTTGTTCATTACTCTGCATTAACCCCTGCAGCTTAATGCGGAACAATCTGAGTGGCCAAACAGGAGACGACGCTTAACACACTTCACATCTTTAATTAGGAGCAGCTTCACCTCAACATGGCGGATCTGGATTTTACTGAGCGAGACCCTGGGCTCCTCTTTTGCTGTAGAAAGAAAAAAGTGGCGGCAGCAACCTTAGACTACCAGGTCATAGTAGGTTTTTTTTAATCCAGTTTTTCCTTTTTGAAAAAAGCTTAATGTCAGCTGTTCCACATCACAACAGCCTCTAGTCCCCGATTAGTTGTCACGAACTGACAGAAAGTTACGATTTTTGACTCAATGAAGAGTCACTTGCATCCTCGCAAGTTTGTGATTCGTATTTGTGAAATGGTGATTTGTAATTGTAGTTTTGCAAAGCTCTAACTTCTACACTTGTTTTCTCAGGGATGAAACATCTGATGTTGCATGTTTCTACAAGTTGACAAAAAAGAACAGATAAAAATGTCAAATGTAGGTTTATTGACCCATATCTACAATGTGAGACAACTACACAGGCTTTCTGGCAGCTATCTTAGGTAGTGAAAACAGAAGATGGAGCACGTCGACATGTGAACCGTGACATTCATTAGACACTGACAAACATTAAGCCCCGCCCTCCCACTACTCACACTTTTAAGAGATTTTTCCTTTGTTTATATTATTATCAACACATTGGTGAAAATGTCATTTGTTGCAATACATAAATAAAGCATGATAGTTTATAATCACATGTTAAAGAAAGCTAATAATAACTAAATGGGAATAGAAGTAAGAAAAATGTTTTAATGTTTTTTTTTCTTTATGTCTTTGGTGTTACAGATGCTGTTTGGGCGACGAACACGGAAAAGTTTGGGAAACCCTGTTCTGGAAAAGTGATGCATGGATTCCTTTTGGGTCTTTTTTTGTATCTGGGGGTAATAAAACAATTTAAAATGTTTCTTTAGTCCCACAAATGTGGAACTGGGGGCATCTCGGAAATGCAAAGCGGCGCATTTGTGCACACGGGGGGGTTCTCTGTGCACCGACAAATGTTTCAGCACATTAAATCTGCTCATTTACTGCACCGCCTCGACTTGTTGTTCCTCAGCGACTCTTTGATGATGTGGCGTGGTCTTTCTGTGCTCCTGCAGGTGCTTTATCTACTATTCATCAAAAAACAGCATTTAGGAAACTTTTTTTGAACAGCCGCCAGCATCACACCATCTGTCCTCACCTGCCCAACAACCAGAGAAGGTGCTGCACGAGGATGGCAACAAGAACCGCCGCAAATGATAAACAAATGAACCAGGCAGTCATCCACTGGTTGAATAAATGTCGTCTTCATATTTGATCTCAAATTAGCCACAAGTTTCCTCAAATCTGTGCTGGATGAGTGAGAATCTACCTGGATACACATTTCTCAGAGCAGCTGGTGTTAGCCACAGACGTTTGAGCCCCGCTGAGCATCTGTCTCTGCAAATTTATTACCCAGAGGGAAAGCCAGACCCTGCCCCCCCCCACATGCAAACCACAGCTGTCGGTTTGATTAAAAGCTGAATGCAAGTAAATTTTTTTATTTTTTCCAGTCACAAAACTTCACCTTTAAATGAAAAAGGAGAACAGACACCTGCAGAGGAAACGGTTAAAATCTTCCTCTTTCTGGATCAAATGTAAAAATGTTTTAATCACAGGTTGACTTCAAGTTTAACATCAGGTAGTTTTACACTATCAATTTAATCAAAGTGCTCCAAGTGGATTATTGATGGAACCCATCTATATATCCTAAAGATATTTAGTCACATGGGTTAAATTTCCCTGATGGTCACCACTGATGGAAGGATTTAATAGCGGAGATGATAAAACTGCAGTAAGTGTTTGAGGGGTCCAAATGTGCTGCAAATATGCACAGCAAATACTTAAAGTTCTGTGAAGAAAAACACAAAAGTTAGATAAACCAACAAAAACATGCAAAGGAAAAACTCAAAGTGTAAACACATAAATGACACAAACACACAAGATATGTGCAAAATAAAAATAGGAGAGAAACCCTAGTGCAGGGAGAGTGCACATAGGAAGTCCACACTGGAGGTTATCTCATTCAGACATTATTTTTCATTATTTATTTTTCAAAAATAAAGGATTGAAAATGTTTTCACTAAATTCTTATTGGGACAGACTTTGATTTCGGGACCAAGAGGCGGAGCCATGAGACCAACAGGAAGGAAAAGTAGTGATCAGCTGTCCGAACGGTCAGTTAACTGAATTCACTATATATACTGATAAAATTGAGGTAAGAATCACTTTGATGTACCTTATTATGCCAGAGTTAACATTTGTTTGTCACAACAGGGTAAAAAAGCCAGGCTTTAAAATTCTAATCATATATTTAATCGAATCGCCGCCTCTCCTAAACCGTTTCATATACAAAAATAAAACTTTCAATGGAGTATCTCCAGACCTTTCTCAACCTCATTTTGAAAGTTGTTTTTCAATATCAGTTTTGATTTGCTAATGCAGTCGGGTTGTTCGGGCACATCACTTTGGCCTTTGTACTGAAAAAGCCTCAGATTGAAATCTTTCAAAACAAACCAATTTTTACAGCATCGCCATATCATTTTTTATAAAATCATGAAGGTATGCATACCTGTTCATCAAAGCAGCTGGGTTGTTCGGACACATCACCATGGCCTTTTCACTGAAAAAGCCTCATACTGAGATCTTTGAGAACAACCCTAATTTTTAGATCTTCATCATGGCCTCATACTTTGCTGTAGAAATATGAAACTTTGCATATTTGTTCATCTAAGCCTGCTTATTCCTATGGTTCAAAAATTATTTAGTATTTAGAAGTGATATTAAGTCCTAAGAACTGTTTGAACACTGAGTTCATCATTTTCTGTAATTTTGGTCACACCTACAGTATATTTATGTCTGTTTTCTCCTGCATCAGTCAGAACTGATGAAGTCTCTTGGATGAGGAGAGAAACATCTTTTAGAAAACTACACGTCCAGTTGCCTAAACTGAACTTTCCTAGCTTGACCATGACCTTACAATGCAAGCTCTTTCAGTGCTTGCATCGTAAAATCTTCCATTTAATACATTACAACAAGTTTTTTAAAAACCCGCTAGTCTTAAGGATGTTAAACAGCATCAGCTGTCTTTCTGTGGGTCTGTCTCTGTCTCCCCCTCCCTCTCTCATTTGACTGCTTTTCAGTCTTACTTTGCTTTGGGAGCTTTGGCTTTGACTAAGGATTACACAATTTTGTGTATGTTGATCAACACACACATTTGAATTTATTTCTTACTGTTAAACTGATTCCTGACATTTCAAATTATTTAACACTAAGCTCCTCATTCAATGGAGTATTCTTCAACATTTTACTCTCTATTCTTTAGCTACTCCTTTTTCTCTTCAACCTAGTTTATTTTCTAACTCAGCTAATTTATTACCTTCACCCTATACTGTGTTAACTTTGGCTTGATTCTGCTCTCTCCGGACAGACATTAAGCTTTTCTGTTCTCTGCTAATTCATCACATGTCCACAATGTTTCTCCTTTTGGCTTCAGCTCTGCTGTTTTTCATGAAAGAAATTAAGCTTTTTGTTGTCTTCTAATTCATACTATTTAGCAGGTTCTCCTTTCAACTTCTGCTTGTTTCTGCCAGTTTAGTGTACAGCATTCACACTGCGTTTTTGTAGGAAATGTCACTTTTTCTGGTATTAGCTTTATGTTTCAAAAACCAATATTTAATACCGAATTAAACCTATATATGTCAAATCTTTAAAGGGATGATTTAGCATAAATTGGATCTCTAAATGATCAAATTTACTGAGTTTTACTGCACTCCCTAGGTCAGTGTTTTTCAACCCTGGTCCTCAAGGCACACTGCCCTGCATGTGTTGGATGTTTCTAGACGTTCACACACCTGGTATCAATTGATAGCAGATTAACGTGGTTTGCTGAACTGCAATCATCTGAATCAGGTGTGTTTAAGCAGGGAAGCATAACATGCAGGGCAGTGTGCCTTGAGGACCAGGGTTGAAAAACACTGCCCTAGGTTATAAGCAAGGTGTGTTTGTGGTGACCGCAGGAATCAGTAAAAACAGATTTAGGAATCTTTCTTACCAAATATTTTACAAAGACCAGATCAAACGTTAATCCTGCAGCAAACCGGTTCAAGAGGAGTTATCTTTTATCCTGCAAAGAAAACTTTCTGACAAATTTAGAGAAAATCAAATTTCACATTTTGCCACTTGTGTAAAATATGGTGCACTGTAATTGCATATGGTTTATGAATAGAGTGCGACTGTAAAGTCATTTCTCTTTAAATGAAACCAGTTAATAAGCTGAGAAATTTGGAAAATGGAAATTAATTCTTTAGGAATTAGTGGATGTTCCTTGGTTCCAACATCCACTCAACCTAAACGATGCTCTCCACCCGTCTTTGGATGGAGGCGCTCCGTCCTTGACATAAAAGTGGATGTTGGGCTGCATTTGGTTCTGTCCACCCGTCTGTGGAGAAGAATGTTAAAAATGTAAAAAGTTTATCCCTGCTATAGATATGGCAACTGGTTCAAACCAGTTCATTTGTACCTGTAACAACATGGATGTAACCCCACTTTGCTGAGGAGCTGTGATGATGGGAGCTGACAGCAGTTTGGATGCTTTGGCACCTGTTTGCTGTCAGATAAAGGAGAAGGCT
>JAUZNJ010034942.1:0-12477 GCA_034780135.1 Jordanella pulchra
TTGGAGAGCGCAGACCTCCGCCAAGCAGCTCATTCCCCCGACATATTGTGACCTCCACCTTCACACCGGACCCAGATAATTTCCAAAAATTAACCATTTGTCAACGTTCATAATACGCCCCTTCTGTGAAAATTTGAGCACAATCCGGCCGACACTTTTCAAGTTATTTTGAAAACAAACAAACTAATAAACTAACACGGATGAAAACATAACATCCTTGGCGGAGGTAAAAAGTTTTACAGATAATGATCAGGGATGCCAAGAGGTCAACTGTAATATGTAGAGTTAATCTACTCAAAAAGTAGCAAAATGTTTTCCCAAAAGATAAAGAAATGACAGGTGTTGGAAAATGTTCAGAATAACTGAATGAAAAGCTTATCAGAAATAAGTTTGCCTCTGATTTGAGCCTTTTTCAGATTATTTTTAAGCTGCAACCTTCGGTTAGAGGTTTCCAAGTTAGTAAGTGAGCAAGTAAACCTTTTTTCTACAAGGATTCAAACCACAAAGTATTTCACAATAAAACAGCCAGTACAATAAATATTTAGCTTAACTGAAAAATAAGACATCCAGGCAGAAGAATCACTTTTTCTGAATAAGTTTAATTTTACATAAGATTTATAAAACCAATCCTAATAGTAGGTTATGTATAAATTGCCGCTATTAGAAGAGTGTTCTGTACCTCCAGTGACAGTTTCCACTTCTTACTGTATAACCTTTAAATTCAACAGTGGGTTTCCCAAGTATAAAGGCCTGTAACAGCAGATTTCCTAAATGACATTTTTGCAGCAGAAACTCAATTTCCGAATGTCAAAAAACAAAATTGTACAAGTGAGAATAACATTTTATATGCTTAGAAATGTTTACACATTTTAAGTGGATGTTTTCACCTTTATCAGCTTCATTGAATATGTATCTATGATATCTGAAATACATTTCTTCATCGTCAAAATAATACAAGTTATGACCAATAATAATAGGAATATGGAGATCTTAAATTCATTTTTAGACACCCAGAATGTTTACTTTAGATATGAATGAAGCCATTTTGTTTGAAATGTTCATTTTGACGAGGAAAAATGCAATTTATATATCAGAAATACATGTTCACACAAAAACAATAAATATCAAAACGGCCTGCCACAGCCTGATGTAACCACAATAACATTTGAGGGAGAAAACTAGTTTACTGATTAAATGGTAGTGGATCAATGTATTCAATTTCAGAGCAATCACTTGGCAGCAGGTGTAGATGAAGTATAAGAATGTTCAAACTGGAGGGACCTGTGCATCGTCTCATGGGGTTCGTCCTGATTTTGATTCTGTCTTACATTACACAGTAAATACTAAGGGGCAGTGTGAAAGTGCAGTTGTTTTTAAAACACTGTTACCACACATATTAATGTGCTCTCATTGATATCAAGTTCTGTTAAATACCTGTTAAAGACATCTGTGTAATTTTGCTAATGTGAGGATGGATATGGTTGTGGATGTATGTGATGGATTGTGAGGTGAAAAAGTAGCACTCAAAAAGATACCTTTCTGAATATGAGTGAACTATCTTTGTGAAACGGAAAACTCAGTTTCTCTGATTTTCCTGTTAACTAGCTTCAAGTTTTCATTGTACCTACCCCGTAAAGCTGGGCTCACTTATTTGTCCCTTGTTGCTGTAAGGTGGATTAAACCATTTTGCACCTCCAAGAAGGGCCCCCCAAAATGTCCAAGATTTTTGGTTGACTGTACATAATGTTCAGTCTCTCAGTTAATGGTATCAGTATATTTGAAATTAATTATGAAACAAATTAACGGGGGGCAAATTTATTTGAAATAAAATCATAAAAAAAGAACAAAAATAAAAATCAGGATCTCCATTGACATCTCTCCCTACCTGGGCCCAGGGTAGTTGGCTCCCCTGTTCTCTCCTCTACCACACTAATGGATAGAGGTGGGATGATTGAAATGAAGTAAAGTTCTCAGAGGTGATAATTGACTATAAGGTCTGCTAGAAGCATCACATCAAACATCCAGACGAAACTATCTAGAAACATCGCAATTCTCACTAGAGAGAAACATTTTTTGAACTACAAAACATTTCTCATTTTCTACTGTTCACTGATTTTTACCATACCTGTTATTGTGTAGATGCATGGGGTAACCCCTATACACCTATATAACCCTCAAACCACTATGAATGCTACAGAAAATAGCCATCAGGATAATTCTTAAGGCAGGCTATCATGGCCACACTAATCCATTATTCATTCATGCCTGCTTGCTTAAATCCTTTGGTTTGATAGAGTTTTGTATAAAGCCAGAAATAAACAGCTACCAAACAGTATAGAAAAAGCTATTTGTTGAGAGAGAGGGAGGCTATAGTTACAGCGATATTTTCTCCAACAAACATGAAAACAATTATGTGAAAGTATGGAAAGTATGAAAGTTTAAGATGGGTTTTATACAGTCTGATACCTGCTTGCAATGCTCAAGTAATGCACTAGATGACTATATACATGTACTATGCACTCCTGTACAGAGGTTCTGGTGTCTGGTATGTGAGGATCTGTTAAAGTGTCTGAGCAGTAATCTTTCCCACTCCCCCTCAGTCTGTTTACTGGTTAACCTAGTTGATTTCGGCTCAGACAGCGGTTCCCTCTATGCCATCTCCTTATGTATTGCAAAGAGAGCTAGAAAAAGTTGCATTTCCCCGTGTGAATTCTGTACGCTAAACTGTAAGCTGAAAAATGGCAGAAACAAGCTGAAGTTGAAAGCGGGAACTTCTAAAATGGTATGAAATAGAGAAAAAAGAAAATGTGAAAATAGCTCTAAACTAGCCAAGCCAACAACAGAAACATGGTAAACAGGTTATGAATTAGCAGCAAACAGAAAAGCTTAATGCCTGTCGAGAAAGAGAGCAGAATCAAGCCAAAGTTGAAAAAAATAGACTGAGATCTAATCAAGTAGAAGAAACAACAAAATGAATAGAAAGAAAAAACTTGAATCTTATCAGGTTGAATAAAAATAAAGTAGCTTAAGGATAGAAACTTAAATGTTGAGGCATATGGTGTAGAATAAAGAGCTTAGTGTTAACTCGTTTGTTGAAATGTCAAGAAGAGAGAGAAGTGGCCCTCCCTGCATCTGCCCTCCTTGTGTCCCAGCTCCTTTGGATATCGGAGGCTCGCGTTGCTTATTGTCCATCCTAGACCCTGTACTGTGAGTCTGGGGCCTCCCACACCTGCTATCGGGCACATTTTTCTTCTAAAGAAGCTTTTTAAGTCCTTTATACACGAGCATGACATGCATACACACCGTGGGAATTTGGTTCCAGATGTTCAGTGATACACACTAATACTAAACACTAAGCTGCAGCTACGGGTTTATACCATTCAAAAAAATATTGTGTAATCACCATAGATTTTGGCTTTCACACACATGGATATCTAAAGGATACCCGCTGCTCTCTCTGGTCTACTCATAAAAGCAACTGTTGGGCTATCATCTGGCTCTGGGACAAACATTCCTAGAGCCATATTAGCCAAACAGGACACAAAAAAATAAAGAAAAAGACCATAGTGTTGTACAATCCTGATCTCCCAGTCACCTGCAGTTGGAATAATTACATATCTGTTTTTCAGTGGCTGTTTGAAAGATGAATAGCAATTAGGCAATTAATCTAACTGTGATTAAACAATGTTATAAGACGATGCTGAAAATAAGAAAAGTGCAACAAAACCATCATTTATTCCAATTCACACTTTACTAAAAAAAAAATAAAACAGAGTCTTATTACAAAGTATTCAAGTCCATTAAATTACATGATTTGTTCCTCTAACTCCTTTCTAAGCTTAACTTTAAGAAATTATCTTCAAGAAGAATCCTAGCCCATTCATGGTGAAGAAGTACAAGAGTTTTGCCCTAATACCTTTAAAACTAAGCATAAAATCTTTGATTACCAGCTGATTGCTTGTTTACTGCGGGGAATTGGAGCTGTTTAAAACCGATTGTTAAACACAATTCAGCCTTATATCCTTGAAAATGCGCTTTGCACTACTAAAGATCCCCAAACTCACAACAACAGCATGTCTAAAACAGCATTTGTAGAGGCAGTAGCATTGGTGAGCAGCGTCGTGTAGGCCTTTAAAAATTCTTTGTTCATGAAGGTGTTTGCAACAGTACTGGTGTTGGCTTAGCCTGTAGTAGAGCATCAGCACATGTCTTGAGCAGGCATAAAACTTCATCAAATGTAAAATGGAGAAACAACAGAATGGTTATGTTGGGGAAGCTTTGTGTGCACTTTTGAAGCACAGACACCATACTGAGACCAGGAGCAAAAAAAAAGTCCTTGACTGAAAAGCCTTTGCAAAAATATTTCTTTTTACAACCAGGAGTTAGGGTTAGGGTCAAACTCCATCAGAAAGGGGTTTATCCAGCCTAGAGAGAGTCATATTCAAAAAATAGCAACAGCAGCTTCATTTTTTAGCAGTTTTCTGATTTCACATTGCTATCATATTCTCATTAGCAGTTGGCCTCTTATTAGCTGATCAGGGATGCTTACGTCTCCTTCACCAGAAGTGCTTTGAGCCCATTGATCTCAGACAAAATAAAAATGTTTTATGTAAAGCCTTCACGGCTCTTTAAACTCTTTTAGAGTAGCTAGTGAAATATTTTGCGGCCAGAAGAGACAGAGCTGTAAGAGCTAAAATATCGACTGAGTGATTAACACGGATGTCCTTTATTCAATTGAGACTGCACAGTTATTATTTATGTTTTCATTTATAGATCTGAATCATATCAGACCTATCTGTAACATACTCATATTACTTGTAGCAATTGAAGATGGATTTCAAGTTTTTAAGAGGCCTTTATTACATATTCAACCAACTTTAATTAAGTGCTTTTAAATAATGGAAATGAGAAGCAAAAATCAATAAGTAAACATGTCTTTCAACCAAGTTTTATTGATTTCCTAATTTAAATTTAACAAGTGGGCTACCCCAGCATGAAGTTTGTCATTTTTTAAATAATCTACATTTACGATAAAGTTTCAATAAACGTCTTCTAAGGAACATTTATTACATTTGTGTACATGTTTTTCTTTTCATTGCAGCTGACAAGAATAAAGTAACAGAAGTGCTTACTGTATTGCTACATTTTCCATTTTCTTCTAATGATCCACAATTCCTTATTAAGAGCTTTTGAAAGCTACTTGGGGGGAACAGAGAACACAAGGCAAACCAGACAAATATACTATTACCTAAGTCCAATACGACCCAATGATGTGACTTTTTTTGGTTTCTGTAGTTGTTAGTCTTTGCATACGTCTCTTCATCAGTGTAAGTGGTCCTGCAAGTGTCCTTTGCTGGTGTCGTTCCTCCAACTGTTTCCTTTTTTCCAGTGCTGTATCTGGCAAATATGGTCCTTTTTTGTGTCCCAACATTAGAAGGACCTGGACAGAAGTCATAAATGAGTTGCAGACCCGGTGTGCTCACAGTGTGAAAGTTACTTCAAGAAGGACACTGAAAGCGTCTATCTGTATGTTACAGTTGAGAAAATGAAAATGATCACATGCAGACCTTTCAACAAAAATATGCACTTATATGTGCTCTGGAAAATTTCTGTCACAATAGCTGTTTGAGGAGATTCAACAATTGTCTGTGATTCATTAAACAGTTCAATGGTGGTTCAATATCTTCAATCAGTAAAAAAAAAAAACAAACAAACTGTAGTATACATCTGATCCAGTCTTACTGCATTGTACACAGAACACAAAAACAAATACTGATATTTGCATAGTGCAAAAACAGTTTCTTCTTTAAAAATTCCTGTTTATATCACTTCTGTTTTAAGAGAAAAATGTAATTTCCTATCATCTGCTATTTCCCCTTTAGTTCTTTTTTGTGTCCCAGAGGCAAATATAAGCCAGCTGTTAAAAGGTAACCAAGCAGCAACCACAAAGAGTATTGCAAATTGTGTGAGACACAAGAGCAGAAAT
Source organism: Jordanella pulchra (assembly GCA_034780135.1). NCBI lineage: Eukaryota > Metazoa > Chordata > Actinopteri > Cyprinodontiformes > Cyprinodontidae > Jordanella > Jordanella pulchra. The sequence goes on from JAUZNJ010034942.1 coordinate 5,987, forward strand.
CCAGCAGTCCAATCCTCCCTGACAACTATGTTGAGTCAAGCTACTTTCAGATGCATCTACTACACTCTTAGAAGAGAATGCAGCTCTAGCGTAAGCAATAATTAATAAAAATTTGCTTCACTTGTAATGAGAAATTGAATTGAGTTCACCCAATTGATCTATTTTCGACAGCTTAACTTGACAACTTATAAATTAAAGGAATGAAACTGGATAACTTTAATTCAATCAGTTGCTATCAAGTGAAGGAATTTGTTATAGTTAGAGCTGCATTTTCATTGTAGGGTGTACATCTAATTCTGTGTGTTACAATATTGTTGCTGAAAATTTGTAATGAAGAGAGATGAACACAAAAAGAGAGGTAGTGTTTGGAGTCTGCCACATAGCATCCTAACAGCGCCTTCCCCAATATATTTATACCTCTTGAATATATTTTATTTTTTTTTAGGTTTTAGCATATGTCTTAAGGATTTATTGCAATAGACCTATGCAAAAAAGTATATTACTGTTAAGTGGGAGGAAAATGTGGTGTTTTTACCCCATTTTTTTCTTTACAAATATGTTCTGAAAAAGAGTGTGATGGATTTGTATTCAGACCCCTTTTCCCCTACACTACTAAAGAAGTGCAACCAACTACCTTAACCCTTTAAAGCCAAATGTATCATATTTGATACATGGATTTTTGAGACCTCTGCATCATCAGTGGGATATTTTCGATCTTGAGAACCCAACTGAATAAATCAGAAATATGTAGGGAACAGAAAATGTATAAAAGATTATACGGAAATGCCTTCTGTATCAAAATTGATACAAATAATGATCAAATTTAACTTATACAAAATGTATGTTTTTTTAATAATTTTTCTTAGAATTCAATGACAACTCTTATATTAAAAAATCTGAATTTTTTTCATGGTTTGGGCTTTAAAGGGTTAAGAACATGGTTTACTGGAGAGCATGAGCTAAAAAATGTTATCATGACGATTCACTGAAGAAACTGAGTCGGATTTATTCAGCTCAATAGTGAACATTAGTTCTAAACAATGACTTTCCTTTAAAAACATTTCAAGGTTTTTTTGTTATTTAAAACAGATTGGTCACTTTACTTCAACAAAACTCAGTTACTTCTCATCCCAAAACAATTGAAACTAAAGAATTAGGTTTAAGCAGAAAGATAACTTTGCAGGTTAGCGTTTGATATTGCCCTCTGTGGATTACTAATGGAGTCATCTTACCCTGGTTAGTGTTTTCCACACAGCTTCAGTGAATTTACAGGGTAGATATACAGGGTAATATTCTGTTCCCCTAACTTCCTTAGGTTTATATATTGATTTGGAAAACCAAGTTCAGAGATCGGAGAGAAAGTTGTGGTGTAGCTTGAAGTGTAACATCTAACAGAACACGGTTCAGTATGGCACAGCTGAAAGCCTATCAAGAAATGCCCCTCCACTCAAACTGAAAGCATGGGAAAGAGATCATTGATCAGAGATGCAGCCAAGTAATCAATAGTAATTCTGTGGCAGCTTGGATGGAAATATTTTTTACTGTAATGCCAAAAGTATTTCCTTGCCCCTCCAAATGACAGAAATCAGGTGTCCCTATCAGCCCCACAGCCACAGGTGTATAAAATTAAGCACCTAGGCATTCAGGATGTTCACTGTGTTCAGATTTGTTGGCTGTGCCCTGCGAAGACTGGATTTGTCGGACCACTACATCATAGTGCGGCGCCGCGGCCTGTTCAGATTGGAAGACTCCTTGGTATGCGGCCGACAAATGCAGCCTTCTTTAGACCCGTTTTAAATGATGGGTCCCATGTATCCTATGCAGCCAAAATCTACAGATTCCAAAATCTGTATAAACTACAGATCTGATATCTGTGATGACGGTTCTTTGCCTGATTTGCATATCAACTGTCATGGTTGCTAGGTGACAGAGCATATGCTGTGTGTGTGAGGGGCGGTGAAACCCGGAGAAGGCTGGACCTGTTTAAATCCAAAGCTAAACTCTTCCTTATTTTCACAACCTTCGAATGATCCGGTCCAGGTAGACCGGGTCCTTAGAAGATGCAGCACGAAATTGAACACAACCTGTTGTTGCAAACATCTGTGAAAGGATGGGTCTCTCTCAGGAGCTCAGTGAAATCCAGCTTAGCACTGTTATGGGATGCCACCTTTGTAACAAACCCAGTTGTGAAACTTCCTCACTCCTAAATATTCAGCAGTCAACTGTCAGATGTAAAATGGACGTTTTTGGGAGTGATAGCAACACAGCCACGAAGTGGAAGATCATGTAAAGGGAGAGAATGTGGTCAGAGAAAACTGCATAGTATGAAGGGGTCTCCAACTTTCTGCAATAACTACACACCGGCAAACTTCATGTGGCCTAAGGATTAGTTCAAGAACAGTGTGCAGAGAGCTTCAAGGAAAGGGTTTCCAGCCCACAGGGTAAGGTGTCTCCCTTAGTAATTCACAGAAGGCAATGTTTCTTGAGCCAAGATGGGAAATTGGGTTGATATAGCTAAATGCAGGGCGATCCTGAGAGAAAAAATGAATAAATAAAATATTGGAGGTTGTAAATAACTGGAACTGGACTGGTGGTTCACTTTCCTGGAGAATTACTGAAGGTGGTGATGGAAGTTAAAGCCTACAACTATTCGGAAACCTATATGATTCAAAACCTATATGAAGTCTTGTTTATTGCTGTTCAAAGATATCATCCATGCATTTCACAGTTTTAACAGCAGCAAAATATGGCTCTAGAAGAATATACTTAGAGGGTCTGAAAACAAATGTAAACATTGCAGTTTCAGATTTTAATTTTTTGGGTTGGTACTTTGTTGTCTTTGTGTTGGATCAATCAAGTAAAATCCCACTAAAGCAGTAAAAAAAACAATTCAAGGAGAATAAATTAATTTTAAAGGCAGGTAGCTGCAGACATTTAAATGCAGACTTTAAATACTCAAAGAAGTCCTCCTAAAACTGTCAACTCATAGATTTTGATCACCATCTGGTACCCAAGTGATGAAGGGAAACCAGAGAGGATAGAAACATCTTAACACAATGAGGACAAATATTTATATCTCATATAAATAAAAATAAAATGTGCATCCAGACCAGCCAGTTTGGCTATCAATGGCACATGGTTGCCTCCAGTTCACGGTGTGCTTCTTTCTGATTCAGCTTTATTCCCTCACTGTTAGTAAGGAGTGAAGAGGATGGGCCCATGTGTGGTGCGGATGGGACCAGGAGCAGGCCTCAGCAAGCTGAGTGGTGTCCCCTGGAGCAGGTGTGGGTGAGGATGAGAGGTCAGTCCAGGAGGGCGTAGGGCCAGCTGATTGGATGATGCTGCTGCTGCCATAGCTGCTGCGACAGCCAAAGGACTTGGTAAAAGCCCAGGTCCTAGAGTTTTTGGAAGTTCCTTTGAGAGAATTAAGAAAAAAAAACGAATGTTGCTGCATTTGAACATAAACCATGGTCAGCAGCTAAAACATGGCAAAAAACAAAATTGATACCTACCATAAAGTCTGTGCGCTTCTTGTGTCGGCTGAGAAGAGGATTAGGTTTACCCGCAACTCCGTCTCGATGCCTTCTGCTTGATATATGCTGCATCATAAAAGGAAGAGGAAGAAGTATAAGTCTATGGCAAGCAATCACTGCATTGGTTCACAGTGTATTTTTTACCTGTTTAAGCTGCAGCTCAGAGTTGACTCTGACGTTGCATATCTCACAGTGGAAGGTACGTTCCTGAGTGTTTGGATCAGAGGAGAGCTCGCCTCCCTGCTCAGGGCTGGGTTTAGGACCCAAACGTGGATACGCTTTGATGGGTCCCAGTCCACTTCGAGCTTCCAGGATTGTTTTATGTTTGGTTCCTGGAAACAGCAGAAGACCAACATAATTTTATCTTAGTTTGTTTAAAATAAATGTAGCTTTAATTTCAGCTTACTGAAAGGTCTAGAAATAAGCAGCCTATGTTCTGTTTATTTAGTGATTGAAATTATTATTATTTGTACCTGAAATTGATCAACATGTTGAGCAACATTTAACAAATAGTCAATGTCTTTCTGTTCGCCTGAAAATAGTAAAGAAAATAGAACATGCAATACAAATGAACTGAGTGTTGACATTTAAAAGTCGGGTGATAACCAAACCTACCTAAAGGTAAAAAGTTCTAACTTGCTTTAACAGAGACCATCAAATTGTTACCATGTTTTTTTTTTTTTTAGTTTTTTTTATACAAGGCAAAGGAATTATACGGGATGAAGAAAAGCTCTAAAAAGCTCACTGTTGGATAACAGAAGTGTTCATGTAGAGGTCATTAAATCTTAAATATCTCTTAACTTTATGCCTAATGTAACACATGAAAGTGATGGAGAATCAATGATGCTTTGGGTCTGTTTCTCTTCCAAAGTCCAGTGAACATCATCCCCGTGCAGAGCATCACAGACTGTGAAATTTCAGATTATTTTAACTAAAAGTCTTGAGGATTCTGGCAGAAAAGTGCAATGCATCGCTGTTAGATGTATCAGCCAGAAACTGATCTAACATACATTGCAAATTAAACCTAAACATGGACTAACAGGACTTATTTTGAATCCTACAAACAAATTCTGATTTAGAGAGAGCGTTGAAGGACCCAACGAGTCTGGATGATTTCAAAATAATGTGCAAAGAAAAGTCAGGCAATGTTTGAGCTCCATTACTATTAAATATAATCCAACCAGGTTAAATATTATCTAAACCATTAGTCCTCACAGAATATATACTATTAATTTATTTGAGAAGAATGTAAATATCAGCAATACAAATCATTTCAAATAGAAATGTAAAACATTTGTGACCACTGTGTCTGAGTAAAATGTTACAAACAAAAACCTAGAAGTTACACTACGCTTATGCACTGCATACCATCTGTCCTTGTTTCCCCCTTTTTGTGAGACATTACAAGGTTTGACTCCTAGAATCATTTTTTAGTCTCATGAGAATAAAAGTCCTTCAAGTGTTAGGATGTTAATTTGCATTTTCATTATAGCCGAGAAAACCTCATGGGCTACATGTGAAATGAGCAGAACCTCAGAGAGTTGAGATGTCATATTTCAGGTTTTGGAAGTGAGATTTTCTTTCAACGCACTTAGTGTGTGAAATTAGATTTAATACAGTCATGTTCAATGAAGTTGAATGTTATTCAAACCTTAGTTATTTCAGTGACTCATTTCACCAAGGGAATTAGATTGAAGCTATTGCCATTTTTCATCACTTTATTTGCTAACACAAAAATCAAGAGTTGAATCAATCCAATTCATTCATACAAGAATTAATGCATCTTTAATACCCACTTTAAGATGTTATCATTAAAAGGTATGTTTAATCTAACTTACAGGCCTCATCAGAACCTATATCCCAATTTACTGAGTATGGCTGTGATTTAGTTGAGTTTTAAGTTAGTAGAAAGGGGTAGAAACACAGTTTTAAAAGCTGTGAAGGTATAATTTAAAGATTTTCAGTTGTTTATGTGGTATAGTGAAGCTTCTGCAGCTTGGGCCAACCTTTGTTATGTGCCTCCAGCTGTGAAAGGGAATTAACTGCTACTTTGCAGAGAGAGCAGTAGAGAAGCTTCTTGGCTTTCTCCTCCTCTGACTCTCCTGAAGATTGGCTTGGTGCAGGGGAGGGGGTGTCAGGTAGAGCAGCTGCTGCTGGGTCTCCTGAAGAGCTACTGAGGGCTGCGGAGGAGGAGGGGGAGGATGGAAAAGGTGCGCCGACAGACGACTCGACGTCTGCTGAGTTGATCAGAGTCGATGGGAGGTGGTTAAGGGTTAAGGGAGGCTCCTTCAGGCTGGCACAGGACGGAGGGTTATCTGTAGGCAGCAGAAATATTTCTGGTCATTAAATGAATTGCTGAAAATTATCGTTGATTCAATTGTGGTAGAATAGAGTAAAAAATAATGTAATGCTTCCAGCAGTAGTGCTGTGTTTGCTGTTTCCCTGAGGTCAAACAGACCGCAGTGAAACTCCATCTGGATGTGCAAACAGCCGGTCTGATCAACCCACTGTGACAGGATATGTTTACATGATAACGCTTATTTCCTGGAGTCATTGTTTAACCAAATCTCTCTATGACAGGTGTGTATGTAAAAAAATCAAACAGAGGAAAAGCATCTGCTAATTATAAACCACATTTCAATTTGACATAATCTTTAAGTGAAAGTGACACACAATCTCTTTCATTGTTAATCTTTTATTTTTGTAGATTTTTAACTAATTTTCTTTCTGTGTGACAACTCTCATCTGGCGATGCTCACCCTGTTTGTTGGGGTTAGGATCAGGCATCAGGCTGGATGGTGGGATGCCTGGTGGGGAAGGGGAGGATGGAGGCAGAGGCTGCTGTTTATCTCCGTCTTGTAGACGTGATGTCTTAGATGTCTCAATACCCTTCACCCTTCGAGCATGGCGGTTCCCTTTATAATGGGCCTCCGCTTGACTCTGGACAAAAAAAGTTAA
>JAUZNJ010034943.1:0-12477 GCA_034780135.1 Jordanella pulchra
GGTGGAAAGAAAACCAGCAGCCACACGGCCCTTTCTGGAACCAGTTTGAGACCCTGATATAGAGCAAAATCGTGTTGCTGATAAGAAAACTTTTCTCTAAGAGGGATTTTTAGATGCAACGGTTGTTGCTCTGAAGGTTTTTCTTAGTCAGTCAGCACCCTGATATTCCATAGTAATGCTAAACTACTATCAGTTCTACAACAATTTTTCAGCAGTTTAAAAAATATGATAGGTTTTGCAATTTATGGGTTGTTTTTGAACAAACAAAAAAACATTGAAACTCTGACACATCTGGGCTCCAATGTGACAATGAGTCTAAAAACAAAAGAAAATTTAATTTTGAAGGTTGAATCCCCTTAAATGTCTGTGGACTACACTTAAAAGCCCAGTAAGAAAGAAAAGCCAAAAGTCTTTTAATGGCTAAAAGAACTATGTGCTCTTAAAAATAAGAAATTTTAATTTCAGATAAATAATAAAAAAATCCCTGAAATTAAATTATAACCTTTACAATTTAACCTTTAGAAAAATAGACCAGTACCTCCTCATACCCCAGTTATTTTTTTGATACAATAAACTGTTGGATAGAAAAAAAAACAAAAAAAAACATGCCATTACTTGTGTCTCCTAAATGCTCCTTCTGAGATAATATCTAAAGTAGAGAAATAACTTTATTTTACATTTTCATAAATTTTCCCTGAAGGTAAATTTTTCAAAAATGTTTTATTAGTTATTAATGTTTATCAGTTATTAGTTTGATTAAGGTAATAGGGCAATTTTGGTTGTATATGAATGACAGATTAGTCACAATAAATCCAACATTGTATTCTTTGTTTTTGTACGCTAAAACTAATTGAAATATTTGTAAACTCCAGCTCAAAATGTTTAACAGTTAAAACACATTCTTAACAGCCCCAAAATAGATAGAAGTCTTTCTCTCCATAGTGAGCAGCAATCATTTTACAGGAACTGTATTTAAAAGATGAAACTGGAAATGGTTTGAGATCACTATCTTAACACAACTCTTCCTTATCATCTGACCTTTGAGCTGACCTACAGATCACCTGTCTGGAAGAGACATGTGAAAAATGTCTTGCAGCAAAGACTTATGGGCATCTCTTAGCATTACAAGCTAGGTCAAATACGAATGGCACTTCATTCCATTAAAAAGTTGAGTAATGGACAGAGCACAGAGGTTGCAAAGACAAGAGGTCAGAGGTCATGTTTTAGCTGTCATTTTTCAGTGGATGCTGAAAACAGCTGAGCATGGGGAGAATTTCCTGAGCATGATATCTTAGTAAAACACAAATGCATGTGCTGGAGAATAGCCAAAAAGATGTCAACGCAGAATCTGTATTCATGTACCTCAAAGAACAACAGGAAAGATGACTGCAGGTACAGATGTGTTCACAGTAAATCAAAAAACTCTACAAAAGACAGGCGTGTTTCTTATCTTAATAACAAATTAGTTACACCGTCACTCTGTGGGACTGATCCTGCTTATTAAACTCATATGGTGTTGTCGGTGTCTGTCAGACTGCTGATTAACCTTCTCTTCTGTTGGTAAAGGTAAAGATGGAAGTGTGAGGAGAAGGGGAGTGTGTCCATTGCATTAATGAGAACAAACATCAAACTCATTTTTCTCACCTGAAACACACACACTAACATATGGCAGAGACCTGCTGAAGATGACGTCAGGGACTTGGCTTCCCTGCCGCGTATTATACCAGGCGGACATGCTGCTTAATTGACGGAGAGAGCCCAGATTTGTAATGCTGCACCGCTCTGTTAGGGCTGATTAGCAGGCGCTCATGCCCTCTCCCCCCATAGTGATCTATAGGCACTCAAAATTTCTAATATCTCCAGTGTAAGCAAGGAGGAGCAGAGAGAGACCGTAAATCATGACAGGTCCTACTGAGTGCAGGAGTGAAAAAAGAAGGAGACGGATGGAGAGAAAGACTGAGAGTGAGTTATAGAGAAAAATATTCAGCTTGTATGGAAACATGAAGGAGGGAGAGGAATAGGATGAGGGGGAGATGCGACGGTGCACATATAGGTGGAGAGGAGTACACATCAAGGAGACATGAAAGAGTTAGGGAGGAGAGAAGAAAGAAAGGAAGAGGAGATATGATTACCAAGGAAACAGCAAGAAAAAAAAATCCAGCCGGGGAGAAAAAGACAGAGTGCACGGAGTAGACAATAAGGAGAAAGAGCATGGGAGGAAGAAAAGGAGTAGGAGGACAGAGAGACACAGAGACATAGGGAGACAGAGAAAGGAGAGGATAGAATGAATGCTAACAGGGAGCCCAAACCCAGTGCTGAGGCTTTATCCTTCACAGGCGGAGGAGCAACAATCGCAAACACATTTTCTCTCGCCCTGGCCCTAAGAGAGATAAAAAAGCAATTTGTATTCTATTCCTATTCAGCGTCGCTTGGCCTGTTTCTCTCCCTGCATATTTGTAAACACAGCTTTGTCAGAGCAGCTTAATCTTCCCAACACAAACACAGACTACAGGAAGGAGGGGCAAGGAAGGGTGAGTGGGGAAGAGCGGTGATGAGAGGGGGGATAGGTTTGGAGGATGAAGAAAATAGACAGAAACAGGAGGGGTGAAAAGGGTAAAAGGGGTGAGGAGAGAAGGTAGGGGGGCAGTTTGGAAGGTAAGTGAAGGGTCGTAAGACAAGATATGAATCACTCTTGTTACTGTCTGCGGTGCCTCGCGATGTCCTCATGTCAACTGTAACAGACCTATACTTGCACTCTCTCATTATTCTACCCACTGGACTAGAGTTCAACAGCCTGGATCACTGAGAGAGCCAACCCACCCCCCATCCCCCAAATGGTTAGTCTGCACATTCACCCTGACATCTGGCTTTCCAGGCTTGGACTTTGAAGCTTTCAGGAGAACCAAAGTGCACACTCTATACAGAGTCATGTGGAAGGACAGTCACATCACTGCAACTGACTGGATATACACCCAAGCAGAGGCAGAGAGACAAAGAGACCCATGCACAGATAGGGAGAGGGAGAAAGAGTGGCGACTTGGAAGTGGTGATCGTCTGGGTGCACATTCGCTCACGGAGGCGTGAAATTAGGCAGACCGACACCTGCCAATACACAGTGCATTAAAGCCTGCTAGGTTCACTCTGCTCTTCGGCCTCTCAAATCACTCTATGTACTCTCTCATTCACCCTCTTTCTGCTCCACCCCACTTTCAGATCTCTTCATTATGGCCTACAGCACCCAATTAAAGACTGATAGCCACCCCATTTGCTTCCAATACTTCGTCGTGGGTGAGATGGTGCTACACTTCGAAGCGTTGCAACAACCCTCATCGGTTTTTGTTGAGTTTTGTTTCTATTCAAATTCTATAGACCTTGCTTTAGTTCATTTACATGGCAGCCTAATTAGAAACTGTAAGAGTAGTTATAATCATAATGTCAATCATGAAGCCATTAAATGGACAGTGGCAGTCATGCTGAAACGGAATATGTAGAGTGGCTTGCAAAGGTATTCATGATCTTGTAAGATTTTTCTGATGCTATCACTTTGCAACTTCAAGCCTTGATGTATTTTTTGGGGATTTTATGTGAGAGTTAAAAACTAGTGCATCAATATAAAGTAAAGAGAAAATGACACATGTTTTTAAACATTTTTTAGAAAATAAAAAAAACTCAGGTGTTCATTGTATTTGTATCTAACCTACTTAACTGAGACACCTCAAAATAAATGCCAAACATCACCTAATTACCAGACCGAAAATGAGCAACTGAATCTCAATTCTCTGTAAATATTAGTGTTTTATGAAAGTCTTAGATAGCATCATAAAGATCAGGAGCACAACACACAGTTAAATAATAATATAAAAATGTTCAAAACAGATTTAGTTTAACAACTATATCTAACACTTTACAAAAACTGTTTATTGAAAAGAACTCAGAGAATAAATGAATATAGACAAAAGCTAATAAGAATAAACATTTTCTTTCTCAATATTGAAATTATGGGAAGTGCTCAATATCTTGAAATCCTAATCCTGTCTGCATATTAGAGAAACAGATTTAAGAAAGTGCTTGGTGGGGGATAGGGAATGGGGTTTTTTTATTAGCAGAGATGGGAAGGAGAGGGAAGAATGAGCCAAATGCATGAAAAACCCCAGAAAGAGAAAAGAGACTGTGAGACAAGGGCTTTCATACTATGGCCTTTTAGATGGATTGTGACATAGGATGGTGTAGATCAAAGCACATCAATGTGTTAAATTGAAAAGCCATTCCATAAAGCTACTTTTATTTTAAAAGATGCATTTTTAAATTTGGGCCCAAAATAAGGTCAACAGCTTCGTTCCCAGCTGTCAGGTAGCCACACTGCCACAAGCAGGTGTATTCAATATTGTTGCAAACTTGTTAAGTCTGCCTCTTGTTTGCTGTGGCAGCAGTTTCAACAAGTGTGGATCCAAGACAACTTTTCTCTTTTGTGCAATATTTATCTGTCTGTATCACACTGTAGATAAGTAATGCTGGCAAAAATCTCTTAAACTTTCCCAGTGCTCATACTTATGCCTGTGTGTGTGTGTGTGTGTGTGTGTGTGTGTGGGTGTGTGTGTGTGTGTGTGTGGGTGTGTGTGTGTGTTGAGAGCCCTGCAGACAGAGACACAGCCAAGAAACAGATTTGGATAGACAGGGATTGCCACAAACAGACAGAAATGAGCAAAGAAAGACATGGAGAACACGCAGCAGGCAGATGGGAGAGCCTGTGAGCCCCCAGGCAGGCCTGTGTTGAAGACTGTGGGGAACGCAACTGAATGAGACCGTATTATGTGCAGATTTTGAACAGGGGAGGAGGCTGGTTAAGGGAGAGAGGCGAGCAGACAAGAAGAAGGAGAAAGACAGAATAAGAGAGAAAGAAAAAAATCAGCCAGTGAGCCAAAATGAGGGAGAGGAAAGCAAATGAAAAGTGACACTTTAATTCAGGGGGCTTCTTCTGGCTGAGTTATTATGAGATGTTTGTAAGCTGACTTGTTCATGCATCTCCTGGCCTTGTGCCTGACTAGAGCTCACCGAGGAGACCTGTGGCGCTAACCTGTGTTTATCTGAGCTGCACAGCAGGGGACAGCACTCTGCCACCATCCTCAGCTTTGATCCTCCCACTTTCACCATGTCTCCCCCCTACCCCCCCTCCTACACTCTCTCCCTCACCCTCACTCATATGTAAAAAGTCTTTGTACCAATGTTCCTTTTGATATGGCCAGAGTCATCCGTGTTTCACTTCACTTCTAATTAATTGCTATTTCTCTAATCTTGGAGGCAAAGGTTAGCTTTGGCTTCACAGAAACACTTCAGAACACAGCAGTGTCCATGATTCATATGAAGATAACTACCCACAATAGTGCTAGAAAGACATAAACAGCTGGGAAAATTTGGGATTCTGAATGCGAGAACCTGACCCAGGTACGAGATTTCAACGACAAGAGAAGTGAAGACCCATAAGGGCTTTTCTCAGTTCAGGAGGCAGCTACAAAGCAGGCAGATAAAGGAGACAGGCAGATAAAGGAGACAGACAAATAGAGGAAGAGTTGGAGCTTCACAGAGCCAAGACGTGGTAGACAGGTACAACCTGGCAGCCAAAACAGACGAAGATGGGAAGTGGAAGAAAGGGAGCTCTGAATGAAGGAAATTTAATCAACCAGAGGGATGCACACACACTTACAAGTTCAATACAAATACATGTAGTGCAAGAAATACTAGAACACGGATAGATCCATTTAGGAATATGGGGAATGAGCATGATGAGAAATGCAACAGAAGAGCAAGAATGGATAAAGAACCTAGAGCAAAGTCACTGTGAACTACAGAGGGGAAGAGACGGAGACAGACGGAGAAGGTGGTGGAGGGGGGTGGTAGTCAGCTGGAGTGCCGACAGGTCTCTGGAGGTTGTAATATATAGCAGCATTTCAATCTCTCAACAGCAACTCCAGCGCTCCTTTTTCATATCCTTCAACAGTCTGAGGACGGAGAGATACGTCTGTCCTTCGGAGCCAAATCGGCATTCAGGATGATATAATGTGCACATTTTTTGACATTATATCCCAAATCTGGATGGTTATTTATAACTCGATGAGCGGGCTGTCCCCATTCTCCTTTGAAATCTCAAGGTTGCCAGTGGTAAAGAATGGATATAAAAAGCCCATGTCAAAAACGTTTCTATGTTTGTCTTGTATGTTTCCACTCTCCCTGAGATCTACCTGATAGGCTTGAGTCCAAAGCTTGATTTATCTGCTGCATGCGCCATTAATCCTGCGACCATGCATGCCTCTGTTGAATAATTGATCTCTATGCTACTGTAACTAAATCCGTCAAAAGACTGACATCCCACCTCCATCCTCGATTCCTTCACCTCCTTTTTGGCTCTCTGGAACCAACTGACCTTAAATTCTAAATTCCAGCTGCCCCAACAAGCAAATCCAGTTAGGCTTGACACCTTTTGTTGACAACAGAGCTTTGGAGAAAAAAGGAAAGCATTTCTTGGTGTGGTACTATCTCATTATGGGTGAGTGTGATTTCTGTGTTGGTTTAGCCACCAGAGGGAGTTTTCAAGCTTTAGATATTCTACAAAGTACCGCTCTATCTTTGTGAGGACTTTCCATTGATTTTCATTCATTGTGCATTTATTTCCAAAGAAAAACAGACACCCTTAGCCAACCCCAAACCACTAGCAGTACATATATAACCATGACCTCCAACCCAAGAAGAGAACTTTTTCACTAGAGGATCAGTTGTTGGTACCTACAAGTCCCCTAAATGTAGCATATTCCTAAAAAAATGTCCTTACCATACCCATACAGACACACAATATTAACATTTGTTTGCAAACTGAGCCAGGGATCCATGCAGCAATGGTCTCATGAGGTGGTAAGCTCCAAGCTCTGTGTCTAGATGTCAACAAACAGCTGTCTAGAGCAGAAGGGGAACAATAACCCTTAATTTATGCCCCCTTCTGCCTAGCTCTCTGACTTATTTTTTTGCATACTGCATTTAAAGTAATAAGTACAGTATCTCCTTGGATGCCACAGCGCTATAAATCAGGAGAAAATAGACCTGTCATCTTAGTAAACAACGCATGCGGTGAGTTATCATTAAAAAGAAAAGAGTTCCTGAGGATGCCTAGCCATGCATGGGGATGAGTGTTAGACCAATCTACCAATCTCCTTGGCTTGCCCTAAGTTTCAGGGGAGGTGCACACAAATATGGTGAAGACTCAAATACAGCACACTTTTTCTTTATGTGCACCCATAGTAAAGTTTAGTCAATAGCCTTACAATAAACACATGTTGTGTTGCAGCACAAGTAAGAGAAGTTTGTTTAAACAGCATTAAAAACAAAGAAAGGATTTTAAAAATTAAACTTGAAAAACATTCTAATCAAAAATAGGTTTTGTGAGATTTATAAAGGGTTATGTGTGAAGTTTAACAGATATTTTTTTATAGTTTTATTATTGTCCTTGTATAATTTTTTGGATTTTTTTTGTTCGTAATAGACAGATAAATACCTTTTTACAAATGAAATTCTCCCCACCTCTATTTAAAGCAAAAATGCATTTCTAGTGTGATTGTTTCTGTTGGACAGCTTGGACACAATGTCTACAACTGCCCTCATGAACAATACTGAATATCAGTAACAGTGCCATATCCAGCACAGTATACTACTAGTTGGCGAATTATTTCCTATGCGTTTGGATGTTCTCTTCATTACCTCCACATAGAAGGTTGGTAGCTAAGTAGCTAAAAAAGGTAGGTAAAAAAGTCACTCCATAGACCTGCCGTAAAAAATTAATAGTTGGTATTTTATATATCAACTTGCTACTTGGAAGAAAATACTTTTTCAGTCACGTTAGCATTGGAAATACACTATACACTAGTGGAACTTACCAGACAAAGATTGAACTTTTTGAGAACAAAAAAAACAGGTTGATTTAGTGTGAAATGTTGGAAAATTGTCAAAAAGTACCACATGCCAACTGTAACGGAGGAAAATATGTGATACCACAGATCTTTTTTTTCTCCATAGGCCCTAGAAATCATATCAGGGTTGAACTCTTTAAAAAACCTTGACATTTTAGATAAGAATGAGAGCTTCTCAGGAAGGAAGCTTGCAACTTCATCATTTGCTCTTTCAGAAGACAATCCACATATTTTAGATCAATAGGATAATGATCCAAAACATTTGGCCAAACTGTCAGAAATGGTTCAACAGTCACAAAATTAACCTTTTCCATGGCCATCGTAGGTGTTTGTCAGACCTAGAGCAGATTAAAAACGTGTGGGGTCAACAGATACAAGATAAAATATGTATCTACTAAACTTGACAAATGTTATACAAGAAAAGCAATTTCTGCCATATTGGCCAGAGTGGACTCTGAAAAATATAACAGTAGAGTGTCAATAAATGTGGATCTATAATTTTGTACAAAAAAAGAAGACATATACTCATACTAATAGTTGCTTTTTGATAAAATGTTTTTAATCCTCAGTTTAAAAAATTGTAATAAAGGGTGTCGAGAAGTTTTTTTTAAGCAAAGGTCTTTGTCGCTTGCATCTGTGAATGTGATATTCACACCTCAAAAAAATTAGAGAAGAAAAATCTGGTCTTTTGATTCAGACAGCAGAGGACAGGAAGACATTCTACCCTTGTCTTGAAATGTGATGTGCAGTTATGCAGAGTAACTGTTCCTAAAAATGCTGAAAATGTTGATTTCCCCAGAGCTTGAAGCACAGATAAAGGCTTCAAAAATAACATTCTGATTATGATATTTACACTATATTATGACTTCTTATGACAAATAGAGCACAATCACGGACTCATTCAATCATAACATGTTGGTCGAAGTGACATTAGTAAGATTTAGGTCAGTGCTCCGAAAATGAGCTCCGGATTCGATTGCAGAAACGACATTGTTCAATGTCACAACAGTGCCATGAAAATTTAGGATCGTTTGTTATGTTGAGCTATCAATGTTTATGACAGCCAATCCATCCCCAAGTAAGCTGTATGTCAACCTTTGTGGCAGCTTTATGACACATGGATCACATGAAATGTCATGGAATGTCATCAATGTGTTTGGAAACGCCACAGTACACGTGATGGATACAAGGGTCAAAGAGAAAATCACAGTCTTAAACACATGTCTGCAGAGCAGAATTGGTGCTGGCGATGTTAATAAAGCCTCATTGTTTCTGCAACCCGGTGTAAGGTGGCAGCTGGATGGCCTCTGGCAGCTATTTGCATGCAAAGCTGCATATCCCACTATGATCGCAGTGGCCCACCACAGGTAACCAAGTGCAGGTTACTGGTAGCCTTTAGCTCTTTCCTTCCCAAATGTGATTGGTTTGAAATCCCCCTGTTTGGTGTGCATACATCTTCTGTTCTGTTTTTTTTTTCAATCGGGAGTAAAGACAAAGAGGATGAATAAGAATCAGAATACAAGGGCAGGAAAAATATGAAGAACAAAAAAGTATTAGTCAATAAATGCAAAACATTAATAGTGCTTTGCAAAAGACTTTGCAGCCCTTGGACTTTCATATTTAGCATCTCAGTGACTTTGATTTAAAATAAAAAGAAATTAGACATGGTTTTCCAAAAATTTGCAAATAAAAATTGAAAAGTGTGGCGAGCTTTCACATTTAGCTCTCTTTATATCAGTATGTAATAGAACTCCAGTGTTTCATATAGTATCAAACAACATTTTGTAATGGCTGGTAATAATCATCCCATTCCATATCACCTTAAACACCATGTCCTGAGTATGATCTGGTAGAACCAGCATGATTCTGGGGGAATGTTTTGCTCCAGCTGAGGCTGAGAAGCCGATTGCATTTAATGGAAGAATATATTAGGCAAAATACACGGCAATACAAGAAATCTTCTAAGTGACCCTGCGAATGAGACCGCAAAATCAAACAAAATAGCCAGAGATAACATAAAATGTTTTAGTTTATAATGTATCCATTTTCGAATCACCCAGTTAAAGTTCCAATCTGACTCCGACTAACCAACCAAACTGAACAGGTGAAATTGTATAGACCAGTTTCAGCTGTAATTGTAGCATTAAACTATAGTCTTGGAGCAGGTTGATAAAATCATGAAACACATAAAGCCAGTCTAGATAATACAATATTCATCTTGGCCACAAATTACTGCAATGAAAGATAAAAAAGTTTCAGTTTGTAAGATCAAAGACTATTAACATTGTGATATATTAATGTACCCACTTGCCAATATTCCGTGGCATAATTAACACTTGCGTGGCAGTGACAAAGGCCTTCTACTCACAGTCCTCAAAGTTTCTCTAAAAAGGGGATGGAAGCTACAGCCCATTAGTTCCACGAAAACACGTTATATCCCTGAGAGATACTTGATGAGAATGAAGATGGTCACATCTGTGTATAGCATGCCTACAAACAGGCCTCCAGCACTAGTTGTCCTATACACTAATAGGCTTCGGTGAGGCCAACAAAGTGCTGCGACTGCACTTTTAAAGTGGGTAGAATTACTCTGTTAGAGATATTGTAAAAAGAGGGATAGACAAGAGAGAGGGGGAAGAAATCTGAGTCTCAAGTGTGAAACAGCTTGTCCGGTGGAAGGGAGGACTCATACACATACAAACATGCCTTTCACAAAAACAGACATAATTTAATTTCCATTTCAATCAGATGTACATGCTTCATCTTACTCTGCCTTTTGATAATTCCATTCATCCTGCCTGTTAAGAGCCACTTGAGCTACAGAATGCATGTCAGCTTCTGTCTACAGCTGCCATCGTTCAGATGTAGTTGATGACAGAGGGGTCCAGGATGTCATCAGAAGCCTGATACCCGACAATAGACCCTCCCATCGTAATTCCTGCCTTCCACTTTAGCCCTTTTCTTGAGAAGCCCCAGAGCTCCTGCCCTGTCTCATTATGTGGGCAAGATGTTTGTGGGTCTCTCTGTGCCATCCTGTCGCTCTGTCAGCATGCATAATGCCTCCCAATGGGCGCCGAGCCCCAGCACCTCCACGCAGCTCGGTTCTGTTTGTGTGTCTGTCAGCAAGCCTGTCAGAATGGTCTTTTAATCCAAAAAATTCATTTCCTCCACCACTGGATTCTTGGCACATTGCTCAAAAAGGGAGATGGCACAAAGAGTGGCTATTACAGTTTAGAGAGTGTCCACACTAATGCACGTCTCAAATGTCACTCAATTTACAAGTGACTGATGTAAATACAATACCTGGATTTGTCTATGTGTGTTTTCAATTTGTTCACAGCGTTGAAGGGTAAAATTTAATTTAGTAGGGATATTTACACAACCAGATGACAATGGGGCATTGGGGAGTGCTGGGAAGAGTTGCCTTCCAGCCTACAGATTAATAAAAGCTTGAGCAAAGATCCAAAGGATGACAAACAACGAGAACTAACAGCACAAAACAGCAGCGAAACAATCAGCTTCCTGAAAAGGTTTAAATGACATTTAATATATTTACTGGCAAACATAAACATAAATTGACACTAGAAGGCTGGGAGGAGTGAATACAATATCTGTGATTGCTATTACTGGCATAAGCAATGACAGCGTGCACTAGATTGGAGTGGTATATTGAATTTCATGTTCTTTGAAATGGAGTCTGAAATGTGAGATTTGTCTTTTGCCTCTGAATAGTTCCCACCAACCACCCCCACCCCACACCCATCATACACGCCGTATTCACTCTCATTTGGAGACTGGCACATTCAGTTAACTAATGCGAGGTGTACGGCAATGCTACACTATTACCCCATTCTCTCAACTGCCTGTCGAAGGAGTGGAACATCAGATGTGATTTGGGAAGCTTTCTTCTTGTTTCTGTTTCACATCAGAAACTTACCTGCTGGGAAGATTTCCCCTGTATAAATTTCCCCTTTCTGCAGCTGAAATGCAATTCATCTCATTACGGTTGATTGGGATCCTCATTACATTAGAGGGTGCACGCACCAGCACGTGTGTGCATGTGTGTTTTCATGCATGTAAATAAAGACAAGAGATAATGAGCAGAGAGAAAGGGAATGGGAGAGAGGGAGGGAGGAGTGTGTTAATGAGTGTGAGATGTGCTGAGGTCGCTGTGTTTGTTCTGTAATAGTGCGTTGCCGCAGAGCACTGCCACCTGAGGTGGGTGATTAGAAGTAATTATATAATTACACAAAATGTGATAATAAACACCACAGAGGGAATCAGCTCCATCTACTTTGCTACATCTCATATGTATATATTCTAATACTCATTTACCTAAGTGCAAACATATACATAAAAACAAATACCTCTAATTTTTTAAGTAAATACAGTTATTTAGACACGTATAACCTGTTTTCTTGCTGTTTGACAGTAAATCAAACTAAGCCTTTCTCTCACTTAGCAAAGTTAGGACTGCAAAAACGGTGAAAATGGTGAAACAATGAGTGCAATTTCTTTTTATATA